>ML780870.1:263248-274903 GCA_009831015.1 Picea engelmannii | reverse complement strand
AATTAACCTTTTTACCTCTGAAAATCTCCTTATCTCTCCTTGCGGCTTCCCTGGCCACTGAAAGTCACTTCTAGCCATCCCATCCTATAGTGTTTCTCCTCCCGATTCCAATGAGCTATTACACTGAGAGGTTCCTCCAAGTATTGTGCCCAAAATGACCTCTTCAGTGATTTTAATTAACTTATAGCTCAAAATAGTCAAAATCATGGAAACCGTCGAAATGGAACGAAACCAAAGACAACCTATGCGGAATGGCTCATAATGATGGAATATGATGATAAATGCCAACTAGACCCCACAATGCCTCTCAAATACCCCTGTACTCGCTATAACATCCATCTAGCTACTCTAGTCATCATAAGTCTCTGCCCTGTGATGATGTCCCAAAGTGGGGACATTATAGTTCCACTCTGCATACATTTTTAGAGCATAAAGAACATCTTGAAAGAAGATGTCTTCCTCAGGGAGATTTAGTTAAAAATACATACATTTCTACCCTCTTATAACTTGTATAAGACATGAATAATCGTATGATAGCATATGAGATAAAGGGAAATGTCTCCCCTCTTACCCCTGGAGCTTCATCCTCTTATGCACCCCCCTTTAGAAATCTAAAAGTAAATTATTTTCAGCCTAAAGTTATGATGCCTTGTATTTAGTGTAACGTTTGCAAGGAATACCATGAGGAAAGTACATGTGAGGTAAAGAAGAGTGCCAAAGATAAAATATTTGGTAAGAGACCTCAAACTACCATCGTTTTCCTAGACTTTGCAGAGCCAGAAGATGTCATGTTCATCAATTCTAGGAATAAATCCTATGCTCCCAAAAGAAAATATGATCTCCTCATAATTATTCTAGCCTGAGATCATCCTCACTGGTTGCTATTGTTCAGGTTCCTAAGGATCCTAAAAGTCAAGGAACTACTTCCGCTCTCCCCTCTTCCAAATACAATATTCTAAATCATTTGTCCAACATTAAAGTAGATGCAACCCTTTTGGACATGGTTGCTATCCCTAAACAATAGAAGCATCTAAAACAATTCATGGAAGGAAAATAATTCATTGTAGCCAACCTCTCTAAAGAGGTAGATGACGAGGATTTGTTTGTAAATAAAGTAGTTGTACATAAATTTAGACACCCTGTAAAAAATATCCCTTTTTATATTTCTGTAAAGATTATGGATAATATTTCCCATTGTTGCCTCATTGACGACGGTTCAGGCCCAAGTTTAATGTTGAATATTATTATGGAAGATCTAGACTTGTCTTGTACAAATGAAAACACCAAAACCATTCTCTCTTATAATAGTATACAACAAACAACCATAGGTGAAATCAAGGACATGACCTTGATTTTGTGTGCACACCTTGAAATAAAGACAATCTTTAGTATTCAGGTAATCGATATGCCAGTAAGTAACTACTCTATCATCTTAGGAAGATATTGGCAAGATTTGAAGGCTGGATACCTCTCACTCGATGACACACAATTATCAGTTCCTTAGAATGGTAAAAACATCGTAGTCCTTAGAGAGGGAAGGATTTCACTTTACATGAAAAGTTTTCCATAGCCTAATGTGAATTATATTGAAGAGGACCTAGAAGTATATTCCATCTTTTCGAGGAGGATAACACTCCCTTGCAAAAAATCGACTTAGACAATGACATGTGGCATATTCACTTTGATGGTTCATGCTATAATGAAGGAAACAAAGTTGGCATTATCTTGTACTATCCTATGAGGAAGATTCATAACTTTTGTTATAGGTTAGTGTTTTGTTGCACAAACAATGTCACTGAATTCGAAGCTTTACTATTAGGCATTGAAAATGCCTATAATCTGGGTCGTGGTCACCTTACATTTTCTGTGGATTCCTATCTTGTTGTGAGGCTTATACATAAGATATACTCTCCTAGAAACAAGTTGATGAAACACTACACCCAAACTGTTTGGGTACTTATTGCGAACCTAGTATCTTTCGACATTACTCATGTTAAGAGGGAATTGAACTCAATGGATGATCAGTTAGTTGTTTTTGTAGCCTCTCCTAATCAATAAATTTTTCTACAAAGACCTGATTGTACTTTTCAATCTCTATATCGTATGCATATCCCTGACAATATAGAATCATGGCATATCTTCCCTAGTGATGAGAGCACATGTTCTTTCATTCAAAATGAACCTTATAATACTAAGGAAATCATATCAATGGAAAATAACAATATTCCTAACGGCTTGACTTCTCTAGAAATTTCATTTTTATCAAGTGATGTCAGAAACAAAGATAAACATAAAGAAGAGGAGTCGAAAAGGAAGGTGGGTGAAACCATTTCCTTGAACACTAGAACACATGAGTCCCCAAAGAATGTTAAAATAGGTGCCCAATGTTATGATGAAGAAAAAATGAAGTTTTCCAAATTGCTTGGTGAATTTCAAGATGTTTTTGCTTGGTCTTATGAGGATCTTCAAGGTTTTGATCCCACTCTTATAAAACATGTCATTCATATCAAGGAGGGAATAAAAATAGTTAGGAAAAAACAAATACCTATCAACCCTGCACTGGAAGAAACTATTCGAAAGGAGTTGGAAAAACTCTTGAAGGCTGGGATTATCTTTTCGGTTAATTATTCAAAATGGGTTTCTAATTATGCATAGATTTTCATGCATTAAATCAGGCTAGTATAAAATATCACTTTCCTCTCCCTAATATGGAAATGACTTTGCAGTAAGTTGCAGGGTCACAGATGATGTCCTTACTTGATAGTTTCTCTGCTTATAATCAAATCAAGTTAAACAGGGAAGATAAATATAAAACCACCTTTATTACTCGTTGTGGCTCTTTTTCTTATGAACATATGCCTTTTTTCTTATCTAATGCAGGTTCCACTTTTCAAATAGCTATGCAAATAGCTTTTGATGATTTGATCAGAAAGATTATTCAAATCTATCTAGATGACTTAACTATGTACTCTAAGAACTGATTAGATCATTTTGGCCATCTTAAAAGAGTTCTCATGCGATGCAGGAAATTTGGCATTTCTCTAAACCCTTCTATGTCTATTTTTAGCGTTACCAAGGGAAATAGCCTTGGACACATTGTCTCTGATTCAGGAATAAGCGTTGATCCTGAAAGGATTGTTGCTATCCTAAATCTACTTTCTCCCACTTCCAAGAAGGAGGTTCAAGATTGTATCGGGGTTATTAACTTTGTCCGTAGGTTTGTTCCTGATTTTGCTACAATGGTCAAACCAATTCATAATATGATTAAGAAATATTGTTCCTTCTCTTGGACAGATGATGTCAAAGATCCTTTTGTAGGGATCAAGAAAGAAATTAGCTCCGCACTGATTTTGGTGAAACCAAATTTTTAGAAAGAATTTATGATATATACCAATGCCATAGAGGAAGTTGTTTTTGCTATCCTCATGCAATGTGATGACCAAGGTAACGAAAAACTAGTGGCTTACATGAGTCAAATCTTGTCAGTTGATGAATTTAAATATTCTTTTATTGAAAAACATGCTTTTTCTCTTGTTAAAGTTGTTGAAAAATTTTGCCACTTCATCTTAGGTAAGCATACATTGGTAAAAGTATCTTTACCTCCTGTCAAGCTTTTTCTCTCATAGACTTATCCTTTAGAAAATATTGTGCATTGGCTTGCCAATATTCAGGATCATGATTTAACTATTGTGACTTCTACCACCATCAAGGGACATGACTTAGCCCTTCAATTAGCTCAACATTTTGAACCTAGTGAAGAAATTGATGAACAAGATAGTTCTATATCAACACTATTCTACACTAATAGTCATATCCTTCTTGTGTCTGAACATCCTGGGCATAAGAATATGGTTTACTATTTGCAAAACCAAAGATGTCAAGATAACTTAGACACTCATCAAAGAAGAAGGATCCATCTTGAATATGATAGATAACTCATTATAGGAGACTTCTTAATTATAACATCTATTGGTGGTATGTTACCTCGTTGTGTAAAAAATGATGAAGCACAAAAATTGTTGCAAGAAAATCATGGTTCTTCAAATTATGTTATTCACGTAGGAGGTAATTTTTTTGCTAAAACTACTTCTTTTAAGATTATACTATCGACCTTCAATCTTTCGTGACTCTTATGTTTTTTCGAGATCTTGTGACAAGTGACCAAACTTTGATGGGAAAGAACAACTTTCATCCATGTCGTTATAACTTGTCCTCCCAGACTTTCCTTTATAAAAATGGGGATTGGATTTTATTACTCCTATTAATCCTTTTTCTTCAGTAGGATGAGTCTTTATTTTGACAACCATAGACTATTTTACAAAATTGGCTGAAGTTTTCCTTCGTAAACATTCAACAGATCATTGAGTGATTTCTTTCCTTGAACATAAAATCTTTTCCAGATTTGGGCTTGCTTTGGAAATTATTATAGACAATGGTCCCACTTTTATTTCGGCTAAGATGACCTAATTTTTAGCTAAGTTGGGAGCTAAACATTTCACCTCATCATCTTATTACCCCCAAGGAAATGGGCAGGTCAAGTCTATTAACAAGAATCTGGTGACAATTGTCAGAAGGCTCATCGAAGATAAGCCTCGTCAATGCCACACTCTCCTCACTTATGCCCATTGGGAATATCGAACCACCACCAAGGTGAGAACTGGTTGCACACCTTTCCAGCTTGTTTATGGTCAAGAAGCTAGTCTGCCTACTAACTTGGAACTTTCTTCCTTAAGGTTAATGATACAGGTCAAAGACTTAAATTCTTCTGATGTTTCACAAAGGATGAATGCACTCCTTTCTCTAGAGGAGAAAAGTATATTTTCCTTGGGTAATATAAAAAGGAGACATCATACTATTAAGAGGTATTTCAATAAGAGTGTCAAAACTATCAAATTTAAAGTCAATGAGAAAGTATTGATGTGGGATTCTTCTCATGCTGATAGGGGAAAACATTCAAAGTTTTAAAAATTATGGTTGGGTCCTTTCAAAATCATTTTTTTCCTAGGTGCAAACTCTTACATTCTAAAGTATTTACAAGAGCGATTATTTTCCTACAGCACTAACGATTCTCACTTAAAACAATATGTGGAACCAACATGAAGAGTTTAATGTTGTTTGTATTTTTCTGTATTTTAGTAGTTTTCATTTATGCTATTTCAATTCTTCTCTTACAATAGTTTTCAATTATGATGTCATTTTAGTAGTTTTCTTTCTGCTATTTGCATTTTTTTCATTCCATTTTTGTTGTTTTCAATTTTATAGTTTCATTTCTATTATGACATTTCTTGGTTTTGTTCTTTTGATTTCAATTTTTGTCAAGAATAAAATGTTGGATCAGTTCTTCCAAAACGATATTGATGAAAAGTATTGTTAGTCAATAAAAATCAAGATTACATGGTTGTTATGATGTTCCCCCTGAAGGTATCATTGAATTTGTTATCTTCTTTCACTATTTTTTTATGTGATAGTTGGTTACATCATGCTTTTGCTTTCCATTTCTTCATCCATTTTGACATTCAAAAGAGAAATTCCAAAAAAAAAATCTCCTTGAAGTCAAGAGAAAATTTTGGTTGAATGATTATGCTTACAGGGATAAACCCCCCCCATACTTAACACTTTCCATGAGTTATTCCCAAATTCTCGGTCATTGTTCCATAAATCCACTCAGTTCCCCCTGTTGCATAATCATTATGATTTATATCTTCTTGATCTGATGTTACTTGTCATGCGAAAACATACATTATGAGTTCTCAATCTGTTGGAAACAGTTTTCCCTGTGTAGTCGCATGTTTGTTGATGATTAAAATTGCAATGAGGAATTTCGCCCGCAAAGTATTGTTAAATCCATATTATTTAAACTATGCTAATAATATAATACTAGTAGGTGGGACCCCCTTGTAGACCGGAGGCTCGAAGCTAGTCATATCACACATTTTTTGTTGTTGTTATGACGTTGCTTACATGGTCCTATATGGTTGACAATGTAGTCATGGTTTCTTTTTGATATAGTAACATGTGGATGATGCATTTTATAGGCTGTTTCTAGAATTGAAGGCATTATTTTATGTTATGATGGACATATATTTACAGTTTCTATGATTTAATCATGTCGCGAATCATCGTGATCTACTACCTGGCGACATACACACAATACATATGTTATAAATAACATAACCGAATATGTTAGAAAAAAAACTTATGAAAACAAATTCTAAAAGGAAAGGATCTAGTTTTAAGCTATGTTAAACATTATGTGCAAATGGAAAGGTAAAGATGTTAGAGTTAGTCCTAACTATACTATGGTTGGTTGGTGGCTATATGATTTTCATTTGATTATTTTGGGTGCATATAATATTGCAATACATATGGTATGGCATAAGATATTCGAAAAGGTTAACACTAATGGTTTGGGTGGTGCATTGGGAAAGGAATATCGTCGCATATTTCAATGGTTTGTAAATTGATTACGTGGTTTAATGGATTGGTGAATGTTGGTTGTCTTGTACTTCGGAATTGAATAGGATAGGAGATGGAAGAAATGTCCAGTAAATTTATGTCACTCCATACTGCCCCCCATCGTTCATCACCCTAGTATTGTTCTTTGTTGCATTCGGTTTTTTGGTGGTTAAGCTCTACATTTTAGGCTTGGAAAGAAAAATCTCGGCCATCTCACCCTTTTAATAACTCTGTTACAAGTATGGTTCTTTTTCATCCCATCCATGAATTAGGCTCTGTCTATGAACAAACAATGGCTTAGTAATGCTTGGGATTGTGTTTTCCTGAGAATTGCAAGTGTGTAAATTCATGATTTTTCTCTCTGGAATGACTGGGTGATTGTTCAGATTGCAATCAAAAGAATTGGTTTTTGGTTGAGTTGTGCATTCACTAGTCGCTTTGTTGGTTAAAACTGTGATGGGTCACTATGAATATTAAGTGAATGCGGTATTATCGCTCTGTGTTTTAATGGTAGAGGATTTTCTCTCTGTGTATTATTGTCGGTTTCTTTCTCATAGTCATGAGTGTAGCCCTATTTAGTCATGTTCAGACTACCATTTGGTTGTTGTGTATTTCTCGTACCAGAGTCATGGTCATGGACTCAGTGTCTTGGAACCAAACTATCTTGGGAATTGGTGTTAAGGTTGCCATAATGTTGATATATACCGTATGGTTATGGAATGATATGAGTTATGCCTCTGTGTTATGCATCCTCACTGGCATTGTTGTCAAATGGTTTGTCTCTTAAGGAAATAGACAAAGGTTATACTTTTGTGTGTTATTGGTAAGTGTCATTATTATGTGGACATTCACATCTCATCTGCAAATGTAAAATGCACTATGTGCATCATTCTTTTACCCTACCCATCATTGTTTTCTCTGTGGATAATTGTTCTTCCATCGTCGAGACCAGGAGAATAGAAGGAGAAAGCATACTAAGGTCTTCTCTTAAGTTTTATTGAGATAGTTAAATTTTCATTCATTCATTCATTCATTGAAATCCTAATTACATTTTATGACAACTTGGTCCTATTGTATTAAACAAGATTCAAGGTTGAATTACATCATTCAAACACTTGTTTTTCAGAAGTGTTTATCTATATTTGATAGTCTGTGTAGAATTCTTTGTTTCTGAATTAAATTTCATGATTGATAAAGGATATTGTGAAAAGTCGAGTGATAGCAATCTATGGAAAGCTGATCCAAATTTTAAAGTTCAGTTTTTTATTATGTCAGAAGTCCTTTTGTATGGTTTTCATCGGGGACATCTAAGTTTGAATTTGGTCCAAGCTTCCTAAGGGAATTTTGTAAAGAGAATGATTCTTTTAATTAATTGGAATGAAATAAGAAATTTCCTTCTATCTCATCTGTGTTAATTATTGACTTTGTATTTTTTTCTTCTGTCTCTACATTTACCTTTGCATCTGGTATATTCAAAAAATTATATAAATATTGATTTTTTCAACAATCTTTTATTTATAAGAAAATCAACCTAAGCCCTTGTAACCAATACTTGTGGATTAAGAAACAATTTTTGAGGCTATAAACATAGGGTGATATTCCCGTCTATCTTTAGTTAACCAAGAAATATCTGAAAATATTTGAGTAAGATCATTTCATATCTTTTCCTCAACCTGTACCACCACCACCTTTGAGTACAGAAAAATTGTTTTCTCTTATGTACAAGAGTGCATACCTATCCTATATATAATTTCTTCTGAACATCAGATCACATGCATCAAGTGTTGCTACATCACAATACACTTCATTGGAAAAATTAGCATATATGGGAAAATTTACCTTAAAACACCACGTGACACTCATAAAAAAATTATTTTGAAACCAACAACTCAATGAAAATGGTTGTGGATGCTTATATGTTTCTAGAATGAATTATTTAACTAAAGCTATAGAAATCAGATTGGATTGAGAAAAACTATTGAATATATCACAACTGAAAATGTTAAGGTAGTGTGAATGAAAATAAGAAGATTGTTATAATGGAAATATCACAGGTGATTTGTAGCATGCTTGGATACTGAATGGTTTATTGATACTGTATAAAATATATTTTCCCAAAAACAGTAATGTGCACCATGATCTATGAAACAAATTCTAGTTATTTTTCATGCAATTTATTGAAGCACCCTCTTCAAATGGATGTCATGCTTTGATTCTCTCAGGGAGCATGGTTCTAGTATACCCATATAGGTGAATTTCCATTTATACTTATTGAGTTCTAGAAAAGAAATATTTTTTCTTTGATTGATGACAAGCTAGGGGATTTTCTTAAAACAAATATGGCCTTTTTAATTCTTCTAATATGATAGTTGCAAAAAAATATGTAGAAATGGATGTTGTAGAAGGTTTTCTTGAATTTATTAGTCTATCAATAGGAAGGAAGGAAATATGGAAACTATTGAACTATCAAAATATGTCATTCAACTATAGATAATGTTGTAACTATTACCACCTTAAGATTTACTATCCAAGAAAAAACCATGGGAAGACCAATGATGAAATCCATGTGAATAATGTCCCCCTAGAACTTTGGTCATGTATTGTTAAAGTTAGTTTCTAAATTTAGTAAAGGGAAGAAGAAGAAAGATGAAGTGAAATCATCTCAAGGATCAATTCTTCTAAAAAAAATACCAAATATAGTTTCCCCAGATTGAAATAGATTTGGAACATAACCATTATAATCCTAGGGATCGTTTGGAGAGATTGAAAGATACCATAATGCAATTTGGAGGGAATTCTTCGGAAAAAATGGTAACCTAATTCAAAATGACCCAAACAATTTTGACTCCTCTCCATTCAATAATGTGATGCCTTAGGTTAATGAATTTCTCTGCACTCAAAATAGACAAGACTCTCCTCTAAATTTATCCTATAATATAAAGGATGTGGAGCATATATATTATGGGAATAAAGAAGATACTAAACCATATCCCAAATTCCCATATTAGATGAGCTAGAGCTTATTCCTTAAGAATCATCAAAACTTGTTCTGGGGAAGAGGGAAACATTTTGAAATCCATTATTCAAGATGAACACAAATCCCAAGATGATAACAAAAATACTATTATAGGGGCTCTTAGAGTGATGAAATCATCGAAGCGAGGTAAGAAATGAAATTAATCTCCTACAACATCAAGGGGTTGAGCAACCCCTGGAAAAAATCCTCATTTTAGAGATTCATCTCCAAATTTTGTACATATATATTTTTCTACGGTGCCATCATGTCTAAATTTCTTGAAGGAAGTTCCATATATGGGAATTTTTTGTTTTCATCTTGGAAAATATTTGTATAGGTTGGAATTGATCCTTCATTCAAGAAAATGAGGTAATATCTTCATCTTAAATCTTAGTTATTTTCTTTTCCCAACCACTAAAGAAACCAATTGTCATATTCAACACTTATTTATAGCTTATGGAAAATGATATTTTTGGGTCTCACTATCTATCTCAAATATTTTTCCTCCAAACATTCCATCATTGGAGGAGACCTAAACTACAGAACTTCTTGTACATAAATTTGGGGTCCATTGAGATGTGATGAAGATGGAACAATTGGGAGCACTAGAAAAGGAAAAACAATTGTTGGGCGAGGAGGAGGCCAAATGGAAACAAAAAGTATTGTGAGTTGGTTAGTCAAAGGAGATTCTAATATTTTTCTTTTCCATTATCAAGCTATCTAGATGAAATCCCAAAACATAATATGGATAGTGAACAATCCTAATGGAATGGAATGTATGTAATTCAAGAAAATTTAGGGAAAGTAGTTAGGCATTTCATACATAATTTCCAGGGCATGTAGTTAGAACCTCTTGTAAGATCCTTAAGGAATTTTCATACAAAATTATATCTCTCTGTAAAGAAATATTCAAAATAATCTAAAAGATTATTTCCTACAGAATTAAACCCTTTCTCTCTAGAGACATGTCACGTGAACAATTCAGATACATAAATGGTAAACAAGTTCATGATTCCATTGAGATAGCATGAGAATATCTCCACCTTATGAAATATAAAAAACTCCAAGCCTCTACACTCAAAATCAATTTTATAAATCCTTTGATCATGTCAAATAACACGATATCTAATTTTTACTCTTCTCCAATTCGAATTTCATCCTCGTCTCATTTCCTGGATTGTATAATGCTTCTGCATGGTTGAATTTGTTTTCCTAATAAATGGCTCTACTTCTCCCCTTTTCAAACATTCCCAAAAATTCTATAAATAATTCCATGTTTCCCCTCTGTTGTTCCTTCTAAATAGAAAATGTTGGAAAAATAATAATCGGGGAGAAAGAGGTGGGAAACATTATATGTATCAAGGTAGTTAAATATATATTCATCTCTCATATAATAATTGTACATCCTTAAAGAGTAATCATAAAGGGCCCATTAGGAATGAAATATATGGTAATATATAATGGGACACAAGTTAAAGACTATTGGATAAATTTCTATTTTCAACACACTAGTTAAGTGGGAGTTAACTGACTAGTTCTATTTTAGACTTTCTAATTTTATACCATCACTATTATGCATACATTCCTAATTATAGGATACCATTGCCTATATGAGTGAAGATCACTCACTCATTTAACAAATCACAATATACATTTATTCTCATTGTTCATATTGTATGTCTCTTCCTTTTCTTGATAAGATTTGTTTGTGTATGCTTTAGCTAGGTCTCTGTGCAGATTTCCATGAAACACTGACATGGTATCAGAGTCAAGCTTCCTGGAGAAAACTAGACAAGCCAGAGATTTAACTATTGAGTAAACCTAGTTTTTTCCATTGTCATAGCCTATCCTTATCGAAAGGTGCGACAATAGGAATTGTCACATCCTATACACAGTTAAGGTATGGCACCGTCACACTTTATTCTTCACCTGTGGTGCGATGATTCCTAGGGTGTGATGATTTTGATGGATCGTGTTGTCATTTATGCCAATGGTTTGATTTATTGATGTCAAGTGATTGATTGATGTCAAAGGATTGACTAATTGATGATTTATGTAATATAATATGTATTGTCCTTGATGAGAATGCATAGATGAAGATGGATCAATGAGTTGTCATTGATACATGATGAAGATGGATCGATGTGGTTCCATTGGTATATGATGCATTGTTGGAAAAATGT
>ML780870.1:156221-243665 GCA_009831015.1 Picea engelmannii | reverse complement strand
ATAGATAGATAGATAGATAGATAGATAGATAGATAGATAGATAGAAAAATTTGAAAATAGATGGAAAATGAGCATTTAAAAAAATAATGTGGAAGCATTGTGGTATCAAAAATCACCTAAAAACAGAGAGGGGGTGCTACCGGTAGCACCATTTTTAAAAACGAGGTAAAAAATTGGAACCCCCCAAAAATGAGAACTCTGGAGAGTTCTCGTTAAGTTGGTAACTATGTTATGTGGAAAAGAAGGGCACTACAAGAAGCATTGTAGATCCAAAGTTGAGAAAAAGAAGGGATCTGAAGAATCTCCTTCTACAGAAGAAAAGACTTCCAAGGAAGAAAGAGGGGATGTGTACTTGGCTTCTTCAAGAACACATGTAGATCATGAGGCATGGTTGGTTGACTCTGGTGCATCCTTTCATATGACTCCTTATAGGGAGTGGTTCTGCGAATATGAAAGGTATGATGGAGGTAATGTTTTCTTAGGTGATGAGTTGAAAACTAGAATCATAGGACAAGGAAAAGTCAAGTTGAGGCTCATAGATGGAAGGATTAAAACACTTCCTGGTGTTATACACATCCTAGGCTTGGCTAAAAATTTGATTTTTGTAAGCAAAATGGACGATGCAGGGGTAAAAAGAATATTTGAAAAGGAAACCTATAGAATGGTTGAAGGGGCAATGGTATTGGTGAAGGGAGTTTAGTTTGGAACTCTGTATATTTTGCAAGGAAGCACTATTAATAATGGGTGTAATAGTTCCATTGTTCATGATATTGGATTTGAATATGAAAGAACTACTACAGTCTCTTGAGAAAAGGTTATGTTGTAGCATCAAAGACTAGGGCATATCAGAGAGAAGGGTCTTCGACTACTACACAGTAAAGGTATGATTGAAGGTACATCTAACTTCTCTCTGGATTTTTATTTTTATGAACATTGTCTATATGGGAAGCAGAATCGGGTAACATTCCCCTCTGGTGCAATGAGGGTAGAAGGATTTTTACAACTAGTTCACAGTGATGTTTTTGGACCTATATCGGTCCCATCATTGGGAAAATCTGTGTACTATGTCTCATTTATAGATGACTTCTCAAAGATTACTTGGATATATTTCCTCAGGAAGAAATCTAAAGTCTTTGACAGGTTTAAAGAGGTTAAGGCTCTTGTTGAGAATCAAACAGAAAAAATAATTAAGGTGTTGAGGACAGATAATGGCAGAGATTTTTGTGGGAATGAATTTGAAGAATTATGTAAGAAGTGTAGTATAGCAATTAAGAAGACTACTCCATACACACCTCAATGGAATGGAGTTGCAGAAAGGATGAACATGACGCTAATGGAAAAATCAAGGTGCATGCTTAGTGGTGTTGGGTTAGGGAAAGAATGTTGGGAAGAGGCAGTGGGTACTGCATGTTACTTGGTCAATAGATCACCCTCATCAATGTTGGATGACAAGACTCCACAAGAGGTATGGAATGGTAAGGAACCTTCTCTCACACATCTCAAGGTATTTGGCTGTGATGCATATGTTCATGTTCCAAAGGAAAAAAAGAGTAAGCTAGATAAGAATGTTGAAAATTGTATATTTATTGGATATAAATATGGTATCAAAGGTTATAATCTTTGGAACCGAGAAACTAATAAGGTAGTGCATAGGGGAGATGTGGTATTTAAAGAAATGAAGGATGTTGTTAAACATGAATTCCTGTCAAGTAAGGAAGAGCCAGAGAAAATAGAGTTTGATTTAAAGGATGATGAATCAGACTCTACAAAAGAATAGGAATAAGAAGAAGAAGATCTTCATACTCTAGTATTGAGAAGATCGGTAGAAGGCTACCAGAAAGGTATACTCCATATGATTTATATTCAAATGTTTCTTTGTCTATTACTGATGATGATCCTAGAACTATTAGGGAGGCAGTGGATTTAGAGGATGGAAATATTTGAAAAAGGGCCATGGACGAAGAAATGACATCTTTGGATAAGAGTGAGGCTTGAGATATAGTGGATTTTCTGATAGGAAGAAATCCCATTGGAAGAAAATGGGTATTTAAAAAGAAGTTGAATGTAGAAGGAATAGTGGAGAAATACAAAGCTCGATTAGTAGCAAAGGGTTATTCCCAGGTTGAGGGAATTGATTTTGGTGAGATTTTTTCTCTTGTTTTCAAGTTAACCCCTATAATATTTATGTTATCTCTTGTTGCTTCATTTGATTTTGATGTATAACATATGGATGTGAAGACAACATTCTTACATGGGGATCTGGAAGAAGAAATCTATATAAAGAAACCATAAGTTTATGTTGTGAAGTGAAACAAGGAGAATACATACAATAAGGTTGTGGGAAATACATTATGGAAAGAAGCCATGCAAAAGGAGTATGACTCACTCCAAAAGAATCAGACTTGGCATCTTCTTCCACTTCCTATAGAAAGGAATATTTTCAGGTGTAGATGGGTCCATAGGATAAAGAGGTACAAGGCTAGACAGGTTTCCAAACGACTTCATCATATCCACAAATATTTCTACATCTTCACGAATACTTTGAGTGAGAAAAAGTTTCATACTTTGCGGGATCATCTTGCAGTGAAGAACACAATTTCCTAGTAGTTGCCTTTTATTCTTTTGATGCATTTTCTTTTGAGGGGGGATTTTGTTCCCACGTGGTTTTCCCTCTTTCCTCATTTTTATTCAGTTTTCATTAGTTTCATTGTACATGGTTACCTAATATGTCCTAGTAGCCAGGGCTCATTTTTTACTTCATATTGATGTTCATGGGGGGTGTTGGAGAAATTTATATTTTCAGCACACTAGTTCAGTGGGAGTTAACTAACTAGTTATATTTTAGACATTTTAATTTTAGACCATCACTATTATGCATGTGTTCCTAATTATAGGGTGTCATTGCCTATATGAGTGAAGATCACTCAATAATTGATCAAATCATAATATACATTGATTCTCATTCTTCATATTTTATCTCTCTTCCTTTTCTTGATAAGCTTTGTTTGTATATTCTTTAGCTATGTCTCCTATGTAGATTTTCATGAAACACTGACAAAGACAAGAAAACAATAAAATGGCTCAAAGGTGAAAGGATTAAAATAATAGAGAAATAAATTTTGTAGCATGAAAATATATTTTACAAAATCTACTAAATCATGTTTTGATTATTGAGTCTTGACTATGCATGTGTTTGAGATTCTTGATCTTATTAAAATAAATGTTTTTATTGTTTGCACATGTAGGGTGTTATTCAATCATTTTTCATTCAAAGAGTACATAGAAAGCCATCATTACATCAACAAATCCAAGAAATAGAATAATAGCACACTACTCTTACTCCACCACTCTAAAAACAAATTGGGTCTTGCTTGAGTACATAGTTGTATAGGCAGATTCTAAAATAGCCTTTTCAACTCTTTGGATGCAAACCATAGTTGTCAAGATGTTGGCCACCCTTTAAATATTCTATAATTTTGCTTAAATTATGATTGAAATATGATGATTATGTGAGATTCTATAATTTTTGTTTATTATATGCAAGATATGGTCTATTTTGAAGTTCAAATCTTTGATTCCTCTTAATCATTTCTTATCTTTAAGAATTTATGTTATTCTAGTTTTAAAAGGAAGCACTTGTAATAGTTGTCATGTCAGGGAACCTTGTGCTGAAATCATCATGCAACGGTTGTGGTACTACATCATATTTATATGGAAGCAAATCTAAACATATGACCATATGACTAGCTTCTGGAAAATCTATGGAAGAGAATAATTTATGCCTATATTATGCCCAGTGTTAGAAAAATGGGATCGTGGAGAAATAAAAAAAAAAAAAAATGAGGAAATAAAACACTGAAGATACAAAATACAATAGAGACACATATATACGTGGTTCACATAGTGTGGGCTATGTCCACCAAATAAATTTATAGGTCCTTCCTTTATTATTATCCAACAAATGAAGGCATACAACCTATAACACACATGTTGTAACTTTCTCTTCTTTCTCTCACGATATCCTTAGTCAAAATACAATATTCACAATGATACATATCCACAATGCATTTCCATCATAAAAGAGGGTTTCCTCCTAGGGGAAAAAACCCTAACATAACTTCTACTGTCATATATGTCACCTTATAATGAACAGTCTAGATTTACTATGACAATATACATTTACAAGGAAATTTTTCCTTCCGGGGCTTCACCCCCAAACCCCCACCAGTGGCCCGCCTGCCCCCATACCCCGCAAGGGGGTAACCCTCCCTTGCACTCCCCCGCGTGGAGGAGTGTACATTCTTCTGGGGTGTAAATTATTCATGGGGTATAAAAATGGCTAAAAAAGGAATGTCAAGGAAAGGCATTGCAAGGAGAGTCAAGGGAATGCATAGAAAGGAAGGGAATTGCAAGGAAAGTCATGGTAAGGAAAGATAATGCATGGAAAATGATGGCATGTCTTGTCAAGGAAAGGCATGGATTTTCAAGGAAAGGAATGAATTGTCAAGGAAAGGCATGCAATAAATTAAGATATATCTCTCTCTAACAATTTTGGTTGTTCGAGGGTTGGAATTATGTATTCGAAAGCCCGGTCAGTAATCTCTTGGTGGTAGTCTCATCATTTTCTAAAAGTGACTCTTGCACCTTGATCAAAATCATGGCCAAAGGAAAAGCGCATGTGCATACCAAAGTAGAGGATGTGGAGGAGTCTATAGAGGATATTTTTACCTCCACTCAATGTCTTTCTATCAAGGTCAAATCTCACATCTCGAACATATCCTTCTCTATTGACACCCTATATGAACATTTAATGTTAATTGGACATATCCAAGATAAGGTAGACTTCCTTCCTGGGTAGGGATAATCGATACAACGACAATTGGATTTGAGGACCTATCCTTTAGAAGTGTCAGGGATTGAACAGACTCCGCGAGAACATGAAATCCAAAAGGTAAAACAATGGAGGTTGATACATGATCTAAATGTGGTCATGGAGACTCTAGCAGACTCAAATATAAAGGAATAACATTCGAATGATTTTACACAACAAATGATATGTATTTCGTTTTTGAAATTTTTGTTGGCTATTAGATATAGAATATAATATGGTTTAACTAATATACATTATAGGCTCTGTAAGTAATTTTTGGACATGGATAGAATAATGATGTCGAGCTCTAGTCTATTTGATAGCCTTCTCTTTTGTACTCAACGGCCTCAGTTGTTCCCTTTTTATAAATACAAATTTACCTCTTTTTGTTAAAAAAATATATATTTGTGAAAATTTCATGATTTCTTTATATATCGTGTTGTTCAATGAACCAACTCCAAGATTCACCCAAGAGGCTAGAAACAATATTAAAGAGGTAGGATACTAGTTTTTAGATGATAGTTTTTCTTATATCGAGATATATGGGTGTGCAATAACCCCTCATTTGTTGCCTAAATATGTACGTGATAGATTGGTGCTAAGGGACATTTCTTTCCAGATAGTTTCCACAATAATTACTCATTCCTTATTTTCAAATTCAAATGAATTATGGCCACTTTTACTTTGAATCTTGAAAAGTATACCATGTTAATAACTAAGCATGCAGTGAAAGAGTTTAAGAAAATGGAAGACATTTGTTTGTCTTCTAGAAATTTCAAAAAACATGATCCTAGAGATGTTATAAAAGAACATTGCAAATTGGTGAAATTCTCTAAGTCGTATTATTATGAGCACTTACCATTTGATATATTATTTCAAGGGTATGAGACCTTTGAATATTTTAGGAAGAGGTTTAAGGATGTTCAATATATGTAAGAAAGGGAAAACTATTGGCCCTTCGTGATGAGATATGTGAGATTTTTTGTGAAGAAAAGATAAAAATAATGGGAAGATAAAAAAATCTAGAATCTAAACAGAAAAATGAGGATTGCACTTCTCAAGAGAAGTAGAATCACATGCAAGATCAAGGAGAATCATCACAGGGAACAAAACATTTAATATTGAACAAAGACAATACAACTAAATAAAAACAGGGGAATACATAGGGTAAGGACTAGCCAAGAAAGTCTTCTCGAATAAAAGGAGACACAAATGCCCAAACTCCAATATCTGAAGATGTGATCATCAAAAAAGTAAAACCAGAAGAAACTCCAATATCTCAAGATGTGGTCATCAGAAAAGTAAACCCAAAAAAGGCTCCAATAAATAAAGGCTCCCAAATTAATTTTTCTAAAATATCTCCTTTTACACCAATCAACACCCTCACACGAGATCTAACATATTCGACACTTGATTTATATCAGTTTGGGCTTGTATAGCATATTGTAGTACCTCTCGAAGAATACTTATTTAATAGTGTCAAGAAAGGGTTAATTAGAAGGAGACCAAGGAAAGGAAAAGTAGGATTGCTAAAAGATGAATCTCACAATCAACCTCTAATTTGGAATACTGTAAGTCAGCAACCGAAAAAAATGGCTTAGGAGACAACTTCAACATTAGTTGAATTTCCCAATGTTAATTCATGGTTATTGAATGAGTTGGTTACTATATTAGAAAATAAAAATACACAAATAGCATCATTTGAATACAAAATAGAAAAGTAAGGATTTGGATTGATAAAGGAACAACAAAAGTAGATTAATTAGCTAAAAGAGAAGTACATAGTACAACTTACAGTTCGATAAAATCAATATAAACATGAACTATAAAGGTTAAATCAAGAACATATTATGGAAATATATTCTCTAAATGAAGAAAAAAATGAGGATGAAATAAATTGTTGATGATCACCAAGAGCAAGTCAGTTCACTGAAAACTGAAATAAATAAATTCAAAAGTGAATACAATGATTATATTTTTTTCAAGATAGAGGAACTTTCAATAAATATCAAATTCAAATAATTTCAAAAAGAGTTCTATGAAAAACTGGATAAAATTCAACAACATCGACATTATCTATTCAAACTGTTTCATATGAGAGAGGTTCAAGTTGAAGAATGGAAATATGTCCAGAATGCCTTTGATCAAATTAAACTTTGGGAAGTGAAAAATAAAAGAGCGTATGATAGTATTCTTATAATGACTGAAAGAGAAAGCCCAATTTCAAATACTATTGGAAAAAATGATTAACAACTGCAATAATATCAATGATTTAATTGGAGAAGCCAAGCAAAGATGCTCATATTTGTGGGACATTTTTGTGGATGTTATTAAAGATTTCAATATGCCTCATTTTGAATACCATGCTACTCCACGTAAGTTATTCATTGAAAACGTGGATCACCAAATATATTCCAGCAAGGACAATATTTCTGAAATTTTGACTTCGAACAACGACACAGTCCATAAATTCATAACTGACCCTGTAAATTGTTCAAAGTCAATTTCAAATTTCTTTTCAAAATTTAAGAGAAAAGAACATTAATCATAAGAAGGATTTATCAATGTGAGATAGGTTTGCATAACCCAAATCCACCTCTCCTATCACATATGATGGAAATCCATAATCAATGGAGAATGTATTTCGAGAATAAAGATAATGATAAGAAAACAACATCTTCTTATGTAACATAATTATAAATAATTCCCTTTTTTAGGAGGATTGAGTGGAAGAAAATGATTGATGGAAATCTATGAGAAAGTGAGTTTAAAAGGGGAACTCTTCTATTGAGAAATGGAAGGAAAAATTAGCATTGGAAGCTTGTATATTTTTATCAAAATCTTGATAACCTCCTTCCATGGCTAATATGAATGAAGATTGTCTTAATGATCAATCGCGGGAAAATGTGTTTAATCTTCTAATTATGTGATATGCAGTTTGAGTTTGAATGGATATTGATGGTGTTTTTATACATATCAAAAGTCCTTCCTTATCCTTCAAATTCAAGGTCGGATGACACTTCTTATGGATGGGACCAATGCGACTATTCAATGCCACAATTTTTTCCATTATGAATGTTTACCCACGGGGCTCGTTTGGTGAGGATTGAATTGTAAATTTATATTTTCAAAACATCCATGAATCAAGGATGGACAATTTTAAAATACGACTTAGCCTTTACCCATAAGTTCCAAACTATATCCTAGTATCAAGTTAAATGCAAGTTCATCAAAGATGGAGATTGAGGATAAAACATTAAAGTTGCAATGCACGAAGGAGTTTTGATTTTATGTGATGCATGGTGGACTAGAGAAACCCCCTCCCTCTTCCATGATCATTATGTGGTATGGATCTAATGCTAGGCATTCCCCCCAAGTAGTCCCCTCAATAATTTACAAGGTTGTGCTACCCATGGACATTCAACATCCTCAGTCATATGAAAGATGATAAGGAAACAACTCCAAACATTTAATTTCACCTCTTCATTTCATTTCTCAAGTGGTGGATGATATCCTGGTTAATTGTTTAGTTGATACCATTTCACATGTGTTGTTGCATCTATGCCTGTATTTACGTGGAATCCTATCTAGCATGGGAACTTGTGAGTAAGTTTTTGATAAACAGTGGTTAACGGATATTGGTGCAAAGTCATCTTGACTTTGGAGGGTTAACAAAATATTGGGAGAAGCACCACCTAGGTGGAGAATGAAGTTATCAATGTAGCGACTTTTCCACTTGCCTCGTATGGTCAAAACCAATTCAATTCCCACCTACTACACATCATCATCATCTTCATCTAGATCTATGATGAATTGGAATCCAAGCAATTTATAATGCCACATTATCATCTTCATTGAATTGTGTGAGATAATATAGGAAGCTGAGGTTCCCATGTGGTTGTTTTTAAGGACACCCAATATGGACTTTAATTTTTAGTTTTTGTTCACTACAAGGAAAAGACCTTGTAGCAGAAGTTATAGTGGAGGTTTTTAGTATTACAAAATTGGCAAGAATTGTCAAAAAACCTCCGCTAAAACATCCATTTTTGGTAGCAGACGTTTTTGTGGAGATTATAATGGAACTTCATTATTACTAAAATTTTTTGGGTGGCCACAGGTTTTAGCAGATGGTTTTCTATGCGATGTGCTTCATGGTGTATATGCACTAGTGCATTCTCAAAATTAAAACACTCCTTATATTTCATCGAAAGCATCGGGGTAGTCAAAACAATATTGGGGCTTTGATGCTCTTCTAAATAGTAACACAATGGTAATTTAATAATAATAATGTATCACTCGAATCTATAATACCATGCACCGATGTGTTATAAGACCAACCCGACCAGTGCATGAAATTTAGAATGCACCGATGTGGAAATCTAATACAATAAATGTAATGAACCCCGCCGTTACGACTACATGCGATGACAAGAAAGTGATTTTTTTTTTTTTAAGTAGGAAAGTAACAATGACAACAATTAATCAACACAACTTGATGACAAACACAACATTCACAATTCATGCAACAGACAACAATGACCCAACATACTAGCACATCATGCAACTGGATGAAACATGTGATAATCAACAGATGAAAAATAAAAACGACTACCCTCCCATCCTACCCTGCAAGGTTAGGACCACCAAGACACATAAGAAATGCTCAAGCCTAGGTTCCAATTGATTATGACCAATTAAGGTCTCCAGGCTGATGACTTTTTTGAGGAACAAGGAGGTGTCTACATCCTTCCCGTCAGAGGGAAGATCATGCCTACTAAGCTAAAAGACAACATCAATCAATCCTGACACAACAGCTTTGACAACGAGTAACTAGAAACCTCTATGGTCGGCAAAACCAATCACATTAAGGCATTATAGAACCAAGTATGAACATCAATTACAATGAACAATATTCCCACATTGGGAAGCACAAGACTCTGGCCAGGTTATCATTCGCATCTATCAATCAGGGAACGCAACGATCCCCTCATCAGAAATCATGTTGTCACATGGTGATAGGCATGACAATAACCATAGAACAACATAACATATCTAGACCTTTAACCCAAGAAAAATCCCTCGCACTAGGAGACCAAATTATCTGTCAATAAATACATGAAGACTATACCCAAGCACCCAATCAACATGTCAACATGATGCAAGGTGACATCATTCAAATTTAAATTGCACAACTAATAGAAGTAATTATTGTTTTCCTACAAGGTAATCACATGTGGTGTAACAACTATGACCAACCACCATTTACAATTCAACTTAAGGCATAAGGTGAATAGTAACCAATTTACTGTTAAATTATTAATCAATTTAGCTAATAAAACTATTAAACCCTCTACCATTAATCTTTCGCAAGCCATTAAAGTATTACACAAATAAACCATAAACCATTAGTTGTTAAATCATTATGACTAAGTGAAAATGAGTGACCTATTACCCTTGCAATTAATCAATTAATCTATTACCATTGCAATTAATCAATCTATTACCATTGCAATTAAGCAATTAATCCATTACCATTGTAATTAAGTAGTTAATCTATTTCCATTGCAACTATTACCATAGAAACAATTAATCTATTAAGAAATTAATTCATTAGAATGGATAGTTTTCATACGATTATTCCACAATTAAACTGCTATATAGGAATTGGAACAAAACTTAATATTCATATGCAAAACTATTAAACTATTAAATGGTTACTCATGCTTAAACTATTATATAAATAAGATAATCATAGTGAAAATGGAAGCATGAAGTTGATGCCCATCTTTTTAAAACAAAAGCTGGTAAATACACAACTAAAACAATTAAAACACTAAGCTTATAAACACTAACATTTATATCGTTCGAAGGCATGTGTTGAATTAATTACTTATCTATGTGTAATTAGTGGGCCTAATGGTTAAGAACATGTGTTTCCTCCTAATAGGTCACTAGTTCAAAACCAGAGGGGGGTAGGGTATGTATACCTCTGTAGACTTTCCCAATCAAATCGTTGGGCTGAGGGCATCCCTTGTCCCACAAACAAGGGGGTCTCATACACCAATTTGGTGTGGCTTGGTCCTGACCTTAAAAATAGATTATTATTATTAATAATTACTTATCTATGTGTAATTAATATTTTTCTTGAATTTATTCAAGGTTAATAAAAGTTGGGTGCACTCAATACATTGCCAACTATCCGTAATGGGGATTCTCAAGGGAAAGGAAATATTAATGAATTTAAAAAGGTGGAATGGAACAAAAACTCACCAAGAAAACTCAGAAACCGCAAATAATAAAAAAAATAGGAGTAACCACCACTGGCCACCTAAAAATGCATCCATTGTGGCATCTTTGCCAAGCAAATCATTGTCAGTGTTTTCACTGCCAATAAAACTTAAGGCGTTCTAAATTACAGAAACATTGTGAGATCTAACCACTCAATATTTAAATCTTCTGGGCATTCATTAAGACTTTGGGTAGACATATATGTAGTTAATTGATAGGGAAAATAAACCTCTGTGAGTTTAAATTGATACACACAGTGATAAAACACAATCATCACACAGTCATATGCAACAATATTACAAAACACAGTCATCTCTATCACACTCAGTGATAAAACACAGTCATATGAATAGAGATAAAACATAGTCAAATCGTGCAAGCTAAAGAAGTGGTTGTTTAGTCATTTTCTTTTTCACGTTTCCAATACCTAACAACCACATTACTGGCTTGTGTCGAAATCAATATAATTTTGCTAGATAGGGTAGGTAATTAAAAGCACTCGCGTTTGTGCAATTGTGAATATGGAAAACACAAAACATGAATAATATCATAAGGCAGTGGGAACTATTTGAAGAACTGTATTGTTATATCATGAGCTTTAACCTCTCTAGAGGCAGTAGCACTTGAATTTGACTCAGATC
Source organism: Picea engelmannii (assembly GCA_009831015.1). NCBI lineage: Eukaryota > Viridiplantae > Streptophyta > Pinopsida > Pinales > Pinaceae > Picea > Picea engelmannii. The sequence continues at coordinate 231,866 of ML780870.1, read as the reverse complement.
CATATCATGCAGTGCATCAAAATATAGTAATGAAACACAGATAATCATGCCCAATAAATCCCTAGGTGGGTAACATGATTTTTCTGAGGAAAGGAAACAAGAATATATGGCTGAGTAATGGAAAATAAATTAGATTTACACCCCATCAACACAGAGAAGGTATGAAATCATTAGGCGATGAAAATAGAATTTGTTGAGTAAAGACCACAAAACAAATTGTTGAACAATAAGGAGGAATTTTCCTTGTACAAGGAATGGATTTGTTGGGCCATTTAAAAATGAAATTGTAGAGAGTGAATACAACATCAATCACAGAGAAAACAAATGTTTGGTGAACTGGAGAGACATCTCCAAATCATTGTGTGGAAGAACGAGTCTGTAGAGAATAAATCACAATAATCGCAAAGGCTAAGGAGGGAATAAACGCCCATGAGAGAATTCCTTGTTCGGAAGAGAAATGATCCTACAATTATTATCCATGCATAGGAAAGAAGGGAAATTGAATCTAAATCTTTAACACCAAAGTGAAAGATAGTCAATACAACTCCTGGCTGACTGCTCATGCACAGACTAATAACTTAAAGGATAAAGGAACAGAAGATAAAAACACAATTTCTCCTTATATTAAAAACTATCAAAACGCAGAGAAGTCATTATCATTCATAGTTTGGGTTCACTATTAGAAATCAAATCAAAAGTACAGTGAGCATAAGGCTAGGATAACCTTCAATTCTCTGATCATAAAAACATTGGGCTCATCCAGAAAAATTCCCTGAAAGATAAAAATGAAATCTCTGGATAGTATTATGCAGAATAAAAAAAAAACTTTAACATAATAGAAGTACCTTAATTGAATCTGCATGAACATAATTTAACTTCCCTTCAACCAAATTTCACAAGCGTAAATTGCTAGGACAAAAAATTAACAAAATTTTTAACACAGTGACACACGCGTGCTTTTGACGTTAGAGAGATGCATATACGGGGAAATTAAGTACCATTTAATACAAATATACACATGCATACCATAGCCAAATGTGAATTCTCCAAATTTGTTGTCCCATGCGTGCTCTGTCCATCTCTCGATTTCCAACCGATGTGACCTCACCATTACCTTCCAGTCAACGCTATGGGTACTCTTCTTCCCCCTGATTCCCCAGAGCCGCAAAGGGTCCACACACACAATAACAGAGAATTCTAGCTCCCAACTCACCTCACAAGGTCGAGCTACCACTCATTACTTGAGTTGGGTATCCCAACTCCCACGAAAGAAACTTAGTCAAGATAAAATTTGGCAACGTAACATTATGCAAGCCAGATATAATTACACTCCTCCTCCACCATCATTTTTATAGAGTTTTTTTTTCATTGGTTTCCCAAAAATCTCATTAGATTCTTTTTTCATTTAATTAATTTTGAAAAACCTCTCTCGTACACATGTCTCCCAATCCCCTAGTTGCACCAGAAAATCTATTTTATTAATTAATTAAATTTGTCTATTTCCCTTGCCCAACTAAAAACATTCCTAAAAACGCTCCTTCTTGTCCCATTATTCCCTTACAATTCTTAAATGACTTAAGCCTTACTTAATTCCTAGTGGAGTTCATAAATCGAAAGTTCCAAAGGCTAGATTCCTTACTAAGTTGGACATTAATCTTCTTCTTTAAGTTTCCCCTTTTCATTAAGTTTCCTTTTTTTTTTTCTTTTTAGTTTCCCCCTTTTTCCTTTTTAACTAAAAATCAATTTAGCAAGTGTAGATAAAAAAAACCATTTACCCCTTTTATAAATTTAATCCTCCATTATAATTTTTACTTTAATAATTAAAGTTGAATTTGTTACCCCCCCCCTTCTTGTTACATGTTTATTTAGTTTTTCTTTATCCACACGTTCTACTTAGACCTATGTTTTAATTTCACTAGGTTGGGTGACAATTTTTAAGCGAACTTCTAGTTATTAAACTTTACTCATACCATCATCTAATTTAAGCATGACTAGGTCCTAAGGAGACATAGTTTTCAAGGAACTAGGTTTATTAACTTATCATAGTTAAAATCACAATGTCCCCTTCAGGACACACTACGTGCTCCAAGGGTGCCACTCGTCTCTTTCAATTTTCTTTGCGTGATGAGCCCTTCAAGATGCATTGCATGCTCCATGGGTGCCACTCGCATCTTAACTGAATTTTGTATACATCAAACCCTTGGAGTCAATACTCCATTAGTTGATATTATGGGAGACTAAGGGCCTCTAAGGAATAAGGACCCTACCCTATTGCATGCCTTTTAGAATCATCGTGAGCGACTATCACAATCTGCCCTCAGGGCATCATGGGTCTTCTCAAACTAGGTAATTGTTAACCTACAGTTTGAGCCACGATGGGAGTGCTAGTAGACTGTAGCAGGGCTGCTGCCACACCTCTCCCTCAATGTCTCTGGTTGTCGTGCATGACCCCTTTACTGCAAATGTGAGTTTGGTCAACAAGCTATCGTCAGCCTGCATTCATCAACAAATCATGTCAGCAATAATAATCAACATCATAATATCTAATCATATGTACATATGTCACATAAAAAACATTCAAACCCTAACTTTCCACTCCCTAATTCGATCCGAAGTATAATGGGTTTCATCGATGCCTCAACATCTTCAACATCTAGAGTCCTACAGACTCAAGAGAACCCAGTCAATAACACTTGTCTATATAAATACAACAAAAAAACATATCATCAAATCCATAATATCTCATAATCATAATCAAAACAAGCAATAGTATAATGAACCGGATCACTTGCATGCAAGTTTCCTCAAAGAATAAGTTACTCAGTGTGTGCAAGAGCAGGATGTTACAATAACACCAATGCATTGTTTTAATAAAACATACTGGAAGGTTGAATTTGATTATTATAATTGTTGTTATTAAAATAGTATTATGATTGATTTTGATCCATTGTATTACAACACTGATGCACATTTTATTACAACATTAGTGATTTTTATCATTAAACACACCAGTGTTTATTTTCTCTTTTTAGAAACATCGACTTGAGACACAAACTATGCTACCTTTGACACTCTCCCTAAAAATGGCGCAAAAATGTTGGGATCTAAAGATGTCCTAAAAACAGCCTTAGTTTAACATTAATTTATCAACCTGAGGATTCATCTTTTATTTCAAGAATATAAAAAAAAATTATGCAGATACCTTGTAGAGGCTAAAATCACGTAGTTAAAGAAAATCTGATTTTATCAACAATCAAGTTCCGCACACATTCATTAAACTTCTAAAACTAAGATCTTACTGAACAGGATTGAAATTTGATCTATAGTGTGCTATGAATTAAAAGCATGAATTGAATTACAGAATTGATCTAATTAAGAAACATGAATTAAATCTATGAAAATTTAATAAACTGATCTATCGATGGCTATCTAATTTGATGGAAAGAAATAACTGAGTACTGTGAATTGAGAAAAGAACAGTAAATGGAAGGAACAACAAATGCTAATTGAGCGAAAAGGAACAACAAATACTAAACTAAGCGAAAGGAACAACAAATACTAAACTAAGAGAAAGGAACAACAAATACTAAACTGAGCGAAAGGGACAACAAATGCTAATTTAAGTGAAAGGCAACAGATTGTGTGAAAATGAGAGGAACTATTAATGAGTAAACTACATCAATGGATTTTTTAACAACAATTGATAACGTTTAAAATGAAGCATCTATATTTTGTAATCAAACAACATGAAAGCATTAACACACTTATGCATTTATCTTAATTATTGCAAAGGAGATTTAAATCACAAAATAGAAATCAAATTGATACAATTACAGATTGAGACAACAACTCCTTCAGACTAGGCCCTTGGTCTTTAGAAGCACTGCTGCTAAAAACTCAGTATGCAAAAATGATGAAAACGTTCAAAGCCTTTATTAATTCCATAACTAATACAACATTTACAAAAATTGTTTGTGCAGAAAAATTATGAGTTATGAATGCTTGGATAAAATTCTTAGATGATCCTTTCTATGATCCATTACCCTCTATATATTACAAAATATGGGTAAATTAAGCTATCTTGAGGATCGAGAGATCATTAGGATCGCTATTACTATTTATGAAGTTTACAAAATAGAGAACTAATCTCTCTTGAAACTACTTTGCGCCCAATATCTTTAACCTCCAATAGCTTACGTATATTTGAAATCTCTTCAGCTATTGTGAGTTTACCAATAATTACCCATTCTGGTAACAAAATCAAACAATTCCAACCATATTTCAGAATTTATAAAATACAATTCAATAATATTTCTTGAAGATATTTCAATCATTTTCTATCCTATTTTATTCCTAAGTAATAGAAAATTCAATCAAGATTACATCATAAATCATAGGAATGAGGGGAATATTTGTACCTTTTTCATAACCCAACAACAAGTCAAGTAGAATATTGTGCACTAGGAAAATGGATCTACGAACATAGCTTTCTCTTGTCCTTAGTTCCTAGTAATCATAGTTTCAGGTCTCGACAACAGAACCATTTTTTGCCATAGGGGCAGACCCAGGGTTCAATGCTTAAACAACGCACTAACAAAACCCTAAATACTGGACCTTTTGGCAACACCTGCAAAGAAGATGAAGTCTCAACCGAGGTAGAGGTAGGGGTGGTTGCAGGACTCAAGTGTATACAACCTAGCTGGGACATAGATCTGTGATTACAACACTCTAAAAAAGCACTTAGTAGTTGTCATTCATTAGTATTTAGCCTTTATTCACAGTGCAAATAAAACCTAATTACAAAGAAGTGCAATATTCAACAAGATCTAACACATTCAAACACTTAGCATAGAGAGATAAATCATATCTAGCATTCATTCACATTTCTAAGCACTAAGCTATCATACCAGATTCATCTAAACATGCATTATTGCACTAAGCATAGATCATATGAACAATATAACAATCATAATGCGCAAGAAACCATAACACAATATATATGTGGTTCACCCCCAACCTGGGGATATGTCCGCCGACTCTTCTTCTCTTTATTGTCTTATCTCAATAATCTACATGAACAAAACCACAAAATCCTACTCCACATAGGATAGGAGATCTATGTGCACTTCACCAGATCCTCCTTCTCCAAGCTAGGTTACAGCACAAATCCCTCTTACAATCGACACACAAGCTTCTTAAATCCAATTTCACTTAGCTCTACAAGTGTTCAACACAACATGCCCAAAGAATTTACAACTATCATTTGCACTTAGAAAAACACCACTTATATTTTGTTAGATGCCCCCCTTTTTCTTACATCGCCTAGCTACTCATTTATATATTACAAAAGGGACTAAACATGGGTAAAACCATGCGTTGACATCCCCATACATTTTACATAAACCCTAATCCTAGAACTTCCCTAAGAAGGGACCAAGATCCCATGATCTTTGCTTTGACTTGCGCTCTGCCTTCGACCATCCTATCGAAGTCCCAAAATTGGTCAAACATGACCATCATTTCCTCAAAAACTAGTCAAGGGACAATAGAAATCATTCCCACATACACAATACAGAAAAAGAGGAAGAATAATAAATGACTTCCATCATCATGGAGCCATAAAATTTCTTAGATCGGATGCTAATATCCAATCATATATGCATCCCATACAAAGATCCTAAAACTACGATATTCCTGACTGCTTCGTTGGCCACTTATCATCCAAGTGCCACAAATTTTCTGTCACATATAGCTGATTGGTTTTATGTGTAAGAAGAGAAGAAAGAAAGAAATAGAAGGAAAAAGTTGATCTTGTTTCCATGATGCAACCTCTTTATGCCCCTTTAGACCTGTAACAACCATACTATGTTACAACATTCAATGAGAAAAAAATAGAATTAAAAGCATGCTTACATTGGCTCTTCCATAATTTAGCCTACTTATCGGAGTCACTAATGTCGAAAAAGACCTCGCCATTGGATTCGGGTCATTGAATTACCAAAAATTGACTGTCAAATTGTCTCCATCGGACATTGTCACCTTCAGGCCTCCTCCAGTCCTTTGCCTCGATCTGCATGAAAGCCTTTGCAATTAATGCACTTCAATGAAAATCATTCATGTACAGACTCATATGGATTGGGCATGCTCTCCTCCTATCCCGTGCATTGGAGAAAATCAATTCTTAAATTAAGAACTGGGCGTACCTACCAACTCGATCGTTTGGCCCAATGGTTGGCGGATGGCCAAAATAGTGTTATTGATGGGGAAGTCTCAGGGTCCAGCCTGTGGGCCTCCCAATTTTGGTTATATGTTACAAACAACACCAAAATAGTTCTAACCTTGGAGGCTACTACTAACCGAGTGGTATTTTAGGTGGTTGTTGCTAACTTTGGTGGAGAAGTGGATGTTTTAGTGGGGTTAACCACCAGATTTGGTGGGATAACCGCTATGTTTGGTGAACTTTGTTTTGGAGGGCATCCTAAATATAGAGGAACACCACCATATTTGGTGAAAAGGGGTTGGTCATTGGCCAACCCCTTTTTAATTTTAATTTTTTGTTTTCTCGCCCTCATTGGGAATTTTTCCGCCGCCATGTGGAAGCCCATGACTAGGCCATGTGGCGACCATCCATCGGCCCACCTCTCTGCCAAGTCATCTTCCTATGTGTTAGTTGATGTACCTATAGAATGGAAACCATTTTTCACGTTGTTCTTAGGCCACGTGGTGTATCCTAGGTAGTTCCATGTGGTATCACCTCGGGGTTCCATGTGTCACAATTTCATTGGTCCATTTGGCAGCCCAAAGTGTTGAATCAACATGCCACGTGGAACATTGTCAGTGGGCCACATTAGCATGTTGATGTCATGCTGACGTCACTACCACTGTTATTTCCATGTCACTTGCCACATCCTGTATGGTTTCAACGTTACCTTCCATGTGGATGTATGGATGTCATGTGTCTGTACGGACTACCATGTGGCACCTTCCCATTGGTCAACAGTTTGGACCAAAAAAGTTAAAAAATGAGTGACATGTGGCAGCCTCTAGTTCTTCCACGTCACCATGTTGATGTTATCATGACACATGTCACCCTCTACATGTTCCATGTACATTGGATGGACGATGACATCATCTGTACTAATGTTGACATCAACAATATAGATGTTGAATCACCCTTGCTCATTGAGCTAGGTTGAAAAAAACTTTGACTGTGAATATATTTTGATTCATAACTCTTTTTGAAAAAAAAATTATGCCATTGGAAACCTTGTGATGTGCTCTTCATGAGGATGTCATTTTCTCTAAGCTTTGAGGACTTTGAATTTTTTCCCTTTCTCATTTGTCGAGTCCATTTTGAGCCTCCTGGGACACTTTTGAAACTTCTGAGATGTTCCCTAGATCCTTCCGGATCATGCCTCCCAACTGAAATAAATTTTATTCCCCAAAAGTATTTACATTATAAACTTTCATTTCCATTGGAATTACAAAATAAAACCCATAACCAAACTACCTCACAAGACCTAAAAAATATCAACGTGTGCAAGAAAATAAATGATATGAAACAATTATCACTTTTACAAAATTCCCTTCTATGGGATATGAATCACAAAATTTCATTTACAAATATGGACACTCTTGAATAAATTAAGGATTTTCCCCATTAGTTTATTCATTATGCCAAAAAAATCCTTTTTATCGAGTTGTCCTTTCTCTGGTAGTTGGTTTCCTCCTGGTGGTGGATTTCCCTACAACATTACCTGATTGGTTGTCTCCCTCAAAGTTGTTTGCCTCATTTTCTTGTTTCCCTTTGGACGTAGATCTGGATGCAACACCCAATAGGTGGCCTCATGATGTCCATCTTTACGACAATGGTTGTAGTGGCCTTTCTCCTTTAGAGGTGCATTTCCCGTGCTCTTTTCTATGTGTGGAGAGCGATCTTCTATCCTCATCTTTTTCCTGGTTTCCATAACCTTCCTACACAAGGATTTTATCTTCCAAAATTGGGACACTGTGTGGTTATTCAATCCACAAAAAGTGTATGGTATTTGATGCCAAAAGCTATGTTGTATATTATTAACATGCTTATAATCAAATGGAATTTTAAATTTTTGAAATTCCTTATACCTCTCTGAATTGTCTCTGGAGTTAGAATGACAAAACGAGTTTTCCTCAACTCCTTCTGTGTGATTCTCATCTCTCCCTAAATGTGTCTTGAATCCTCGACCATGAGAAGTTGTTCTCTTTGCTTGTATTGAATCAGTTTCATCTCCTGATGAACAATTGACTTCTAGAGTTTTAGTGATTATCCTGGGGCATTCTTCCCGAATGGTTTTGGATATTTCTCCAACATCTTTTGGGACATAATTGATCCCAACATATCGAGGAAAAAAAACTTCCTTGATGGGATCCACAATACCTTGGCCATTGTCTCCAAGGCCTCCTCCTTTGTATCCATTTTTTCCCATCAAGTTTAAGTTGATGCATGAAGAATATTGTTCAATAACTTTAAAAGAGTAATCAACCTTAATCAATAAAGGAACTGCACATGGTTTATTTACCTCCATCCCAAACTAGGACTCTTGGTCTGCTTCTCAATATGTGTTAATTTGTTCATGGTGATAAGGATCAATTGATGATTCCTCTAGGAATCCTCCTTGGTTTCTAGATGCTTGAATGACATCTTCACTTGTTTCACAAAGTGTGCATGCATTTTCATTTTCATGCATGAACCCAAAGCTGGTGAGGTTGACATGGTCATAAGATGGTCTTATCACCATCTCATTCATAGATCCTTCCCCTGTCTCCATGTTCATAGTTTGTAACTGCTCTTGCAACCTTTGGTTCTCTTCCTCTACAACATGCAATAATGTCTTCAATCCATAATTATCTGCTTGAAGGATTTGGTGGAGTTCTTAAAGGTCATCGAACCACGACTGCTTTGGTGATATCTCCATTCTTAGCTTCAACACTTGCAATTGATATCAAGCCTGCTCTGATACTACTTGATCTAAACCCGGGGGTGATTAGTTTCTAATAATTGTTTGATCCTATCACTCCTCCAAAGGGTGAGTTATAGATCATTTCACTTGAGAGGATTTCAATTAAAGGTATAGTTGAAGTCTTTATACGCTTGAATTTAAAGTGAATAAAAACCTCTTTTATATTTCTTATGTATCATATGTCATGCTTGCATTTAATAGTTTATGTGCAGAAATCCATGGTAAAAGGAACATAACAACATAAAATAGATAATAGATATGACATGTCCCTTAATAACAGAGTTCACCCGATATGGGATACATCTCTGGGTCATGCTCTAAAGCTTGACAACTTTATTCTCCTCATTGTAATAATTTCTCTTCTTTATAAGTTGTAAGTCCAAAGTCCCTTTTCGGTGACAACAACAACATATCATAATTTGATCAAGAATGTTTACAAGCTTCACAAGTTCTCATGCTCAGGAGGCATCCATGATGTTGACTTGGACATCATTCCCACTTATTCAATACAGAAAAGGTGGAAGAATAATAAATTAACCCCATCATCATGGAGCCATAAAATTCCTTATATCTTCTGCCCAGATCCAAGAATATATGCAACCCATACAAAGATCCTGAAACTATGAGATTCATCATTGCTTCATTGGCCACTTATCATCCAAGTGCCAGAAATTCTATGTCACATATAGCTTATTGGTTTTATGTGTAAGAAGAGAAGAAATAAATAAATAGAAGGAATAAGTTGATATTGTTGCCTTGATGCATCCTCTCCATGCCCCTTTCGACCTGTAACAAGCATACTATATTGCAACATTCAATGAGAAAACAACGTAATAAAAAGAATGGTTACATTAGTTGTTCCATAATTTAGCTTGTTGATTGGAGTCTCTGATGTTGAAATAGACCTCTCCTTTGGATTCACGTTGTCGAATTAGAAAAAATTGATTGTCAAATCATCTCCATTGGACACTCTCACCTTGAGGCCTCCTTTAGTCCTCTGCCTCGATATGCGTAAAAGACTCTACAGTTAATGCACTACATTGAAAATTGTGCATGTACAGACTCATACAGAATGGGTGCACTCTATTCTTGTTTCATGCATTGGCAAAAAACAATTCTTAAATTAAGAACTGGGCGAACTTACAAACTCAATTGTTTGGCCCAATGGTTGGAAGATGGCTAAAATAGTGTTATTGTTGGGGAGGTCCCAGAGTCAAGCTTGCATGCCTTCCCTTTTTGGTTATATGTTACAACCAACACCAGAATGGTGCTAACCTTGGTGATTTCTTCTAACTAAGAGGTAGTTTAGGCAACTGTTGTTAATTTTTGCAGAGAAGTGGTTGTTTTATTGGGGTTAGCCACCAAATTTGGTGGGATCACCGCTATGTTTGGTGAAATTTGTTTTGGCAGGGAGCCTGTATATAGAGGAACACCACTAGATTTGGAAGAAAGGGGTTGGTCATTGACCAACCCCTTTTTAATTTGAATTTTTAGTTTTCTAGCCTTCATTGGGAATTTTCCCACTGCCACGTGGTATCCCATGACTCGGCCACATGGTGACCATCCATTGGCCCACATGTCTGCTAAGTCATCTATGTATGTGTCAGTTGATGTACGTGTTGACTAGATTCTGTTTGTCACACTATCCTTAGTCCACTTAGCATATCATGGGTGGTGCCATGTGGAGTCACCTATGGATGCCATGTGTCACAATTTCATTGGCCCATTTGGTGACCCAAAGTGTCGAATCATCATGCCACATGGCATGTTGTCATTGGGCCACATCAACACGTTAACGTCACTTCCATTATGATTATCACGTCACCTGCCATGTCCTATATGAATTCTACATCACCTAACATGTGGTTGTATGGATGCCACTTATCTGTATGGACTGCCACGTGTCACCTTCCCATTGGTCCACAAATTTGACTGAAAAAGTCTAAAAATGAGTGACACATGGTAGACTCTGGCATTGCCACATCACCATGATGATATCATGCTGGCATCAGCATGACACCTATCATTGTTTTCATGTTCCATGTAGACTATATAGATTCTTACATCATCTGTACTAATGTTGGCGTCGACAGTACAGATGTTGACTCACCCCTGTTGAGTGAGCTAGGTTAACCAAAACTTTGACTATGAATATCTTTTGATCTGTAATTCCATTTGACGAACTGTTTACGTCGTTGGAAAGATTACAATGTGATATTCATGACAATGTAGGTTTTTATAAGATTTGAGGAATTTGAATTTTTTCCCTTTCTCATTTTTCAAGGCCATTCTTAGCCTCCTAGGACACTTCTAAAACTTTTTAGATGTTCCCTAGAGCCTTCTAGATCAGCTTGTGGTACTTGTTATTTCCGCACTTCAAGATATACCAATTATTATTTTAAGAGTGAGGATTCATAAAATAATACATCTCTTCTTATGATGATTTTATGGGTAGTAGGATCCCACAATCTGTACCCCTTAACTCCATCACCATAACCAACAAAGAAATATCTCTTTGATATAGGATCTGACTTAGAACATTGATATTTAGAAATAAGAGCATAAGAATCATAACCAAATATTCTCAAATTTAAATAATCACATGAGTGACCTATCCATACCTATTCTAGAATCTTACAGTTTATTTCAGTTGATTGTGATCGATTTATGAGATAACACGTTGTAAGAACTTCTTCTTCCCAGAATTTTTTCTGCAACTTGGCATTATTGAGCATGCTCCTTTCTCTCTCTAGAAGAGTCTTATTAATGTGTTCAACAACACCATTTTTCCAAGTATAAACCATGCTCTTATGTCTGTCGGTCCCAACTTTCTTGAACTCACCTCCATTATTTGTTCTTAAACACTAGATTGACCCGTCACTTCTCTTTTTAAGGAAAGCTCTTAATTGCTTAAAAGTATTGAATAGATAATCTTTTATTTTAAGTAAATAGACCCAATTTTTTTTTATAGTAATCATCTATAAATGTCACAAAATATGACGATACTCCAAAAGAAACTATAGGGGATGGTCCCCAAACATCTCAATGAATGTAATCAAGGATACCTTCTATTATATGTGTTCATGTTTTAAACATTTGTCTAAATTGTTTTCCAAAAACACAATACTTGCAGAAATTCAAATTCAGAAACTTTAAACTTGGAAGTGACTTACGATCAACCAGTACCTTAAGCCCTTTCTCTCTCATATGATCCAAATGATGATTCCATAAACGAACATAGTCACTTGCACCTTCAGATAAAGGTTCTTCCTCTTTTCCTTCAAGATGATAAAGGTTCATTTATGTCCTTCCTTCAAGCTGATAAATGTTCTCGATCCATAGTCATTTATGCCCTTCCTTCATGTTGAAAAAGGTTCTCGATCCTCTTTTCCTTCATGACTACTAAGATGCCTTTGGACACCTTCAGTACTCCACCTTGATTTCTACACTTGTAAAAAGCTTAATATAGAAATTTCAAATATATCAAGTTTTTTCTAAGTTCAGGTAGATGCCTCACATGTTTTAATGTTCGTATAGTACCACCATGCATTTTAATCTAGATGCTACCAACCCCAACAATTTTATAAGAAAAATCATTTCGCATAAAACCAACACCATCATTAATATATTAGTAAGTTGAGAACCAATTTTTGTGAAGACACATTTGGCTAAACATACCAAAATCTAACAACCAATGTTGATGATTATGTGAAACATGACAAGTAGAAAATACCTCATCAACCATATATGAACTTGATCCTGAACTTGTTTCATCTAAATTAGTTTCCTTCGCTTCTTTTGCAGAGTCCTCTTTAGATGCATTATGTATTTTCCAACAATCCTTCTTGAGATTCGCCAATTTTCCATAGAACCAACATTTTTTTTCCACTTCTTTCCTTTTGACATAGACCTTTATGTACCCCTCTGATCTTTCCATCTTTTTGTAGATCGACCTCTGACCACGATCGCTTCTAATGTTGAGGCTTCTTTACTGGATCTTCCCCTCATTTTCTCAGACAACAAAGCTCCCACAATAGTCTCATGATTAATGGAATATATTGAGTTGAACCACATAGATGTAAACATATGATCCCATGACTTGGGAAAAGAACACAATAGTGTAACTTCCCTGTCCTCATATTCCTCCTTTACTTCTATACTAGATAATTGACAAATCAATGTATTGAAAATGTTCAAATTATCAACAAATTTTGTACCTTCTTTCATCCACAAGTTGTGCAACTGGATCTTCAATAATATTATGTTCGTTGGGGACTTTTTCATATAAATAATTTCCATCTTGCTACATAAGACTATTGTTGTTTCCTTGCCAACAATGCTAAACAAAACTTTATAAAAAAAACACAGACGAATGGTACTGAGATATCTTGAATCCATATCATCCTAGTCCTCATATGACATACCTGTCGGTCTCTTTGACTTGCCCACCAAAGCCTTTTGCAATCCTTTTTTCAAAATAAGATCCCGCATATTGAACTTCCATAACTGAAATTTATTATTTTCATTGAATTTTTCCACCTCAAAATTAGAACTCTGCACTTTATCCATTAGAAAAAATTCCAAGAACACTTCTTATAAAACTGATCCTTTTTATAGTGGAGGAGTATTATTATATTCAAGGTTAAACCCAAAAAATATAACTTTTAGTTAAAAGGTTTTAAAAATAAAATAAAAAAACTTCAATAAAAAATATTTTATTAAAAAAAGCGTGACCTCTTCCACCTTTTACCTTTTATTATAAAAAAAAGTTACCTTTATTATAAAAAGGATAAAGATCACATCCACTTATTTAATAATCTATTTCCCATGTCTTATGCATAATAGGACAAAAAAAAAAGGTTTGATCTTCATACCATTTGCAAAAACCCTTTAATTTTTGGATTGTCACACCCTAGACAAGGATAGCATGCGACAATTCCATAATTGTCTAATTGTTTAATATGGATAAACTGCGATAATTCAACCTGTGACACTTTCTCCAAATTGTTGCATTGTGTACTATGTACTAACTGCAACACTTTGCAAATATTGAAAAATTTTCAAGTGTGGTTGTGATTGCCGCACTGTGTAACAAGGACAACCTATAATAGTGTAATAAAACATGTCCTAGGTCAATCCATCAACATCAATTTTGTTTCCTGTGCCCATTCTTCCATGGGCTTCTGCTGACCAAGTTTCTTTCCCACATTGTAAGGACAAGAGACAAGTATGGTGTCCATCTTCTTCTTGTCCTTCCCTCTGAATGAGGACTCTTGGGAGCTACAAAACTCATCGAAGATGTAATGATCATGCTCGATCACAATTTTAATCACACACGGCCTAAAGGCCAACTTTCCCAAGGATTCTTGGTTTTCATTCATTGTGACCTCCTTGGAGCTCTTCACATATTTCCTTGCTAATGAAATACATCAACCAGGAACTGGACTATATAATGAACAATTTGACTAGAAAATAGACAAGATGACCAAGAAGGGATAAGTTGGATATCTAATTGGATGTCAAAGACATAATGAATTAAGTCGAATAGATGTTGTGGAAGTCGACTACAGAGAATCACAATCGAAAAACTAAAGGAAAAATCAACCAGTGGATCGCAATTGACTAGATGAAGTGAAAATGGATTGGAAGGAGTCCCAATTGACTAGGGATTAATTAATTTGACTTTGAGAGGTATTTAATTCAATTATAGAGGAAAATAGACCATGGAGAGATGGGAAACAACATAATCATGTGGGAAACATCTCAATCAGTAAAAACATGTCTTGCAAAAGTGGAAAACATCCCAGGCAAGTGGGAAACACCCCAGGTAGTTAAAAAAAGTCCCAAGGAATTGGAAAACATCATAGGAAAGTGGAAAACATTTGAGGTGAAAGAAATTATCCATATTTAATGTTGATTCATCCAATCCAATGTGAGTCAACTATTCTAATTATTAATTCAACCAAGCAATATGTAAATCAAAAAACAACTAAATAACAACCCAAAGATTAATTAAAACACCCATGAAGATAGGAAATGCCTCTACGGACCGTGGGTGGCTCATATGGCCATTGTATGATTTTTGATAGCACAAGTATTCCAACAGAGAATAAACACCTTCAGTAACCACTCATAAAACTAGATCAAATATCAACACACCGATGTTTTGACGTGGTAAAACCACTATGGGTAAAAATCTATGGCCCCAACCAACGCATCCACTTGGAGCAGTTTATTAATGCAAACGAAAAGGATTACAATGATATTTTAGAAGAGAGTTCCACACAATAGATCATTGGAAAATTACCCTCCATGCTCTTTAAATAGATATCATGGACCAATCGGGTGTTAATCCATGGATCAATGGTAGTTAATATCAAGGAGAATATTAATCGTCATATCACTCTACGTCGGGAACATATCGTGACTGTCGAATTTCCTAAATACAAATGAATACTAATGAATACTAAATAAACACACTTTTACCTAATGGCTCATTAGACCAAGTAGATCTTAACTAACTCCTAAGTGTTTAAATATCCTAACATCCCCCCTTAAGAACAACTTGTGATAGGATTGAATGATTTACAATAGTGACACAATAGGATAAGGAAGGAGGAATTATAACCTATCCCTCCTTGATGACATCTTCCTAAACTCCTAACATAGATTGCAGTTTGGAAAACTTCGCTTCTTTAAGAGACTTTGTGAAAATGTCTACAACTTGATCTTCTATAGGGAAAAAGAGCACTTCAATAATTTGATCATGAATGAGATTTCTGATTAAGTGCATGTTTTTCTCCATGTGTTTTCTACACTGATGTTGAACTGGGTATTCAGAAATCTTGATGGCACTCTGATTATCGCACCAAAGGTTGGTCGAATGCTAATGCTAGAATCCAAACTCTAAGAGGATATGTCAAAGACACAAGGCTTCTTGACTTTCATTTATCATTTGTTGGTACTCTTTTTCTGTTGAATAAAGTGAAATAGCCTTTTGTTTCTTACAGGCCCAAGTGACAGTTACTAAACCAAGGCTGAAAAAATAACCTATAGTAGAATTGTGATCATCAGGTTTTTCAGCCTAATTTGAATCAGTGAAACCAACCAATAAAGGAGTCCCCCCTAAACTGTAATGTATCCCAAATTGAACTATATCACAGACATACCAAAGTATCATTTTGTTGATATTATGGTAGATGTGGAAGGTATTTACCTCCACTTGTAAACTTGACGAGCATAGAATATTCTGGGAAGAAATAAGAAAACCTAATTAATTGGTTAATAACCCTAGAAGACAAGTTGGCTCAAGAGAATGGCTTGTATTAGTTTATTAGCTTCTAAGAGAAGAAGTCGGCTAAAGGAAATATTATATACTAAACAATTAGTACCCAGAATGAGAACTTGACCCAGGCAGTCTGCCAAAATTAGTATAAATATAGGAGGCCAGTCTTCATTCTGGCCAATATTCTCAGAACTACAGAAGAAAAACTTGTGCAAACTGCAGTTGGCCAGTTTGTGCGCAAGTCTAGAGGAGAGATGTTGTTGTAGCTGTTGCAACTAGCAGATTTTGGTTTTGGCTTGGAATATCTCTTGGTTATGGTTTGGACTCTCTGATCAACTCTTTTTACTCTTTCTTGGTCCTCTATCCTCGGAGAAAGATGCACCACCTTTGTTTGGCTATCTACTCTAAGGTTTTCTTCTAGAATAATTCTTTGTTAAGGTTAAGGTTCTCATAGGTGGCTTCGGCCTATGGTTGGGTGACAATAGTGATATTGTCGATGGTTAAAAAAGCACAATCCATTATATTCTAATAGGTTATGGTCCCACACCCCCTTCATTCAGTCCAACCACTATAAAGGAACATATCCATAAGGATACTAAGCTCGTTGAAAAACTGTCGCTAGGGTTTCTAGCAGGAGCAGTTACTAAAGCATTGTCACTAGGGTTACTAGCAGGTGCACTTGTGAAAACCCTATCCCTCTAATTGAGGAACCTTAAGTGAAGGGATTGACCTAATTTCTGTATATACTAGTGTGCCCTAGCCTAGAGCATCTCCTGGCACTCTCCGCAAGATAAGATGTCAAGTTTGAGTTTTTGGTCAAATCTAGGGTTGGCCAAATCAAAGCAACCATGACTTACTCTATGAAGTCAGAAAACAAGTTAGAAGGGGATTCTAACTTTAGAGCATGGAAGACAAGGATTTATCTCATCCTTGCCAAGAATGAAGTGTTGGATATCGTGAAAGGGAAGATTGTGGAACCAGAGTTTGAAGAAGGAAATAGAAGGAACCACAAAACATTGTAGTTATGGAGAAGTTCAAAGACAATGACATCAATGCCATGAGTATCATAGTGGATTCTATAAAATACCACTTGATACCCTACATCTCCCATTTTGATTCATCTAAGAATATGTATGATTCCCTAACAAACCACTTCTCAGTCAAAAACATTGGACAAGTAATGAGTCTGAAGAATGATCTTCGCGACATGAAAATGAATGATGATGATAACATAACATCATACTTTGTGAGGATATATCAATTAAGAGATCAAGTACAAGCTATTGAAGATATCATCTCAGAGAAGGAAATAGTAAATATAGTACTCAATGGTATTCCCAAGACATGGGATGTATTTTCCACAAGCATGAACACAAGGAAGGAGTATCCTAGATTTGAATAACTTTGGACAAGTTGTGCACACGAAGAATCAAGGATTAGTGCAAAAGAGAAACCCCAAAAAAAATACGATGATCAAGCCTTCACAACAAAGTTCAATAATTTCAGGAATAAAAATAAGTTTGGCTCCAGGAAGAAACCAAATCAAGAGAAAGATATGTCAAGAATACAATGCTTCAATTGTTGAAAGTATGGTCAGTACAAGAATCATTGTCCTGATTTAAAGAAAAGGAAGGAAACACATGAAGCATCAGTTATCGAAGAAAGGGAACCCTCAAATAAATCCAAGAAGGACAAAACAAACTTATTCTTAGAAGACAAGGTAACAATACTTTTCATAGTTCTTGTACATACCATGTTTACATTTTTTGTACATATCCTGCATATCTATTTTCTAGAAAATAAGATGTTCAAAGAGAAACTATACCTATGGAAGAACAACAAGATAAGGATTGTTATCGCAATGACTATAAGACAAGGAAATACACATGAAAGGATGAAGTACATCAACAACCCCTAGCAACAATTCATGTGGAAGTTATTACATAAGTAACAACTGTAAGATAAGCTGAAATCAGAATAAATCTTGAAGAAACCTAGAAGAAGTAGAGATACAAAGAAGTCGGGAATCAAGAGGAAATTGGAGAAAGACTTATGACATTTTGCAGAAGGAAATAAGGATGCAGACGGAAGTGTGGACTCTGTTATATGGAGGGAGCCGATTATATATTTCCAAAAGAAGAGCATGCATGGATTAGGATGGAGCTAATCCTAAATAATATGATACCTTGAAGATGATGAAGTATCTATCCATGTTCCCATTAATGGTAGCAACCATGAAGAGTAGCATGTGTTCAGTTTGACTTTAGAAGAAGTCTTCTTCAAAAAGAATCCTTAAAGTATCCCTAGTTTTCCATCCACATCCATGATCCTATGATGAAAGAAATAAGTTGGAATCTTAAGGACATGGAATCTATAGAAAAATCCACGGACTCAAGAGATAAAGAGAAACATGAGGAAGAACATGAAGATTCCAAGAGAAAAGAAAATCTAGAGAAACCAGTCATTGTATCAAGAATCACAAGACTACCAGCCTTATCTGAACTCACAAAAATAAATCAAGAAGAGGAATTGGAAGTTGTGATGAAGAACAATGCATGAAAGACTTATGAATGTAAGCATTGCAAGATCGAGAACTAGAGGTTATGCCAGATGGAGGGAGAATACTATGATGATTTCTTGTTCCAGTAAACCAGACATACCTCTACATGAGCCATTATATCATCCACAATATCCATGGGTTGGAGTTTACATCGGATGAATGCAAAGACTATTCTCTAGAATAATTTAACAAAGAACATATGTAGAACAACCTCAAGGCTTTGAGGTATACTAGGAAGAGACTCTTGTATGAAAACGGAAGGTCTTGTATGGATTCAAAAAACATGGTAAATAACCTCCAATGCACATCATAAGCGTGGTGAAAAACCTTCTATAACAAAGATATTGTATCATAATGGTTACTCAGAAGCTTAGGATGATGGATTTCTAATACATGACAAACCCTCATGATGGTAGAAGAAATACCACTTGGATATGTTCCAGTTTTACCCTTGGCACGATGTTATGAGATAACAGGAAACAAAAGATGAATCCAACAATATTGATCAGAGATATATGAAGCCTTCAGAGAAAACCAGTGTTCCAGAAAGGCCGAAGTACATTGAGATCAAGAATTTCACTCTCTATGATGAAGTCCAGAAAAGAGAAAGTGGTTCTCCAATATATATCTCCAAAGATGAGCAGATAGGAATACATTTTGGTAAAGCCTTTGTCCAATATGAAATATTTTTTGTACTCAAGTTAGAGCTCGTGGAGATGACTTCCTTATTGAAAAAGGAAGATATGAAATCCAGTTTGGGAGGGAGCACGGATGTGTTATTGATTTATGGACAGTCATTTTTCAAGTTCGAAAAATGGTCCAATATGAGAAGTTCCTTTCCAGTTCAGAAAGTGGTTTGATATTTTTGATGCACAGGCATTTTCCAGTTCGGGAAATGGTCCATATAGAACAATCATTTTTGTAATGAAAATGGTTTGATGGATTGTTGATGTAACATAGACAATGATTCCCCTTGTGGATAACATGGGGAATGGTGTAGTACAATATCTCTTCTTCACAGTCACTCTCAATAGTGGTCAAGAATATTGGTTCACCTCACCGGAAATTCATTCTTTCTAAGCTCATAGTTGTGAGCAATTTCGAAGAATCGTCAGTTTTGGATGTTGGTGCAGGACATTCATTTCCTTGGGAGATGGTCCAGACAATCATTCCCTAGGGAAGATTCATTCTATCCAGGTTGCGCTTTGTTTAGTGTCAAAGGAATGTCCCAGATAGGTGAATGGTCCAGGTTGAACAATCAGGGACATGCATTCCCTAGGGAAGACTCATTTTCTCCAGGTTTCACTTTGTTTACTGCCAAAGGAATGGCCCAAATAGGTGAATGGTCCAGGCTCATAAATCAGGACAGTTATTATTCCTTGCTTGAGAATAATAGTCCAGATAGCTCATCGTTGATGTTTTACCTTCTGAGGGTAGATGCTCTTTTAGATCTCACAGATGTGAGTCAAAGAATGGCCCAGATGATTCATTTTATTTCATAAAAATGTTTCCTTTACAAGATCATATCAGATGATATGATTTTCATGAAGACTGAATGTCTCTAAACAATAGATGTATAATATTGTAGTGGATGTGTTCCACAGATTGTGACTATATGTCACTGATCAAGTATCTGTGTGCTACTTGGTGTGGTAGTGTACCGCTAGATTGTAGTTGTGTACTACCATGTATAGAAACAATTGTGTTCTATTGAATGACATTGTTCTGATTTCCTTGAAGATTATCAATACTGTTGGAAATTATTATCTGCTAGATGGATGATCAATGGACAGAGATTTTCCTAGACGAAAAATGGTCCAGGACATTTATTCTTCTAAGACATATGTCCATATTAGAAGAATGGTTTGTGTGTCACTCTGTGGATTGAGTGAATTATCCAACATCATGTCTGATTACTCATATGGAGTATGGTTTCGAGAGATGATGTAGTTTATGACACTGATAGTGATGATGGTTCTCATGATCTAATCATGAGATAGTGTTGATGCTACCAAGTGAATGGTATGTTTGTGTTCAAGACCTTTACCTTCAATACCTCCCTAGCTAGGAGGGAATGTTGATATTATGGTAGTTGCAGGAGGTATTTACCTCCACGTGTAAACCTGACGAGAATAGAATATTCTGGGAAGAAATAAGAAACCCTAATTAATTGGTTAATAACCATAGAAGACAAGTTGGCTCAAGAGAGTTACTTGTATTAGGTTATTAGCCTCCAAGAGAAGAAGTCGTCTAAAGAAAATATTATATACTAAATAATTAGTACCCAAAATAAGAAGTCGAACCAAGAAGTCTGCTAGAATTAGTATAAATACAGGAGGCCAACCTTCGTTCTGGCTAGTATTCTCAAAACTACAAAATCAACACTTGTGTGCACTACACTTGGTCAGTTTGTGTGAAAGTTTGGAGAAGAGTTGTTGCAACTATCATATTTTGTTTTTGGCTTGGACTATCTCTTGGTTATGGTTTGGACTCTCTGATCAGCTCTTGTTACTCTTGCTTGGTGTGCTATCCTTGGAGAAATATGTGCCCCCTTTGTTTGGCTATCTAGCCTAGGGTTTTCTTTCAGAATAATTCTCTTTCAAGGTTACGGTGCTCAAGGGTGGCTTCAACCTATGATTGGGTGACAATAATGATATTTTCTATGGTTAAATGAGCACAATCCATTATATTCTCACACCTTTTAGCTGATTTCCAATGGATTTTATAGGGTGTTTTCATATACTGGGAAACAAGACCACCATCAAAGGAAACATCAGGATGGGTATGAGTCAATTATAAGGCGCTACCAACTAACTGACAGTGTAAGGTGGCATAAACTTTGGGAGAAGTACATGTGGCAACGAGCTTGAATCCAGACTGGAAGGGAGAAGGGGTTGGTTTACAATATTCCAGTGAAAGTGACGAAGAAGGTCACAAGCATACTTATACTAGGAAAGAAAAATTCTTTCATTGGTTTGCAAAACTTGGAGGGTAAGGAAATAGTGAAAAAATCCTAACTCTGTCATTTCAAATTTCTTCTTAAGGATGGTTTTCACCTGGTTTAAAAGTTTTGAGTCACTACTAATAAGGATAATATCATCAACATAAAGGAAAAGGATTATGATATGGCTTTCTACTTTATGGGTATAAACATTAGGATCAAAATGGGATCTAGAGAATACAATAAACATTTTTCTTAGATAAACATTATGATGTACTTTGAGTTTAACAATAAACAATAAACATTTTTCTTCGATAAACATTATGATGTACTCGAATAATATCGATGTACTCAAAGTTAAACAATAAACATTAACTTAGATATATAGTCTTCAACATTATGATGTACTCGATAACTTAGATAAACATTTTATTTTCCAACTGATGTACTCGAATAATATTGAGTTTACCAAACACAGATTCAAGATTTTCCCAAGCTTCATTGGTGTCATTAATTGCTTTAAGGTGGAACCTTAAATCATGAGATATGGGCATTCTGATCAGTCCACGTGCTTTGTCACCCCTATTAGCCCATTTTACTTTCTTATCAACATAATGGGTTCTTTTTCCTTTCCTAAAGTAATTGGGTACAAGCCTCTGCTTCTTAATAAATATTCCATGCTATATTTTCATTGGAAGTAGTTGGTACTGGTCAAAAAAGATTACTTGAAAAATTCATATTAAATATGTAGATAATATGGATTTAAAAACTGAAACTGATAATCTGGATGGAAAGATCTCGAAGAATTATGCAGTTTAAAAAAAGAGTTGACAATGAAAATGGACTTCAGATGTGAAAGTTATGCTATTTTTAAAAAGACATAAACAGTAACCAAAGGACCACATGGTGGTGTAAGTTTATTTTTGAAGTGACCCAATTTTATAAAAAGAAGTGGGAATCAATTTTACAATGAAGTTACTTTATAAAAGAAAGTTGCATGCAAAATAAATAACTCTAAAATAAAATACTAAAGCTACTTATAGAGATTCACTTTTATATTTGAAGTGAAATACACTTTACAATGGACCATCAACTTTTTTTCAAAAGGAGTAACAAAAAGAGAGACTTGAACTTAAGACCTCTTACTTAATAAGAAATGTTTTATCCAAGTGGGCTAGCAAAACATATTGTATTGTTTAACAGGAGGATTGCTATTGTTTTTATTGTTGAATATGACCTTAGAGAGCATGCTAAAAATGTTCTTTTCACAAAAGAAAAAAAATCACTTCTCGATGACAACAAGGGTTAGATCTCGGTTAGCTTACCTAGAAAATGCACCTTTTCCTATCTATTTCTGATTTTCCAATATCACAGAGGGCACGGGGGAAAGAGAATACGTAGACCTAAAAGATTAGTAACCCAGAAACAAACAATTTAAAACCGAAATAATACTCTGCAAAAATTTAAAAAGGGCATATTTCGTCTTTATACCTCTCGATCTAGCTGAAATGATCGTATCTTGGGCAAAAAAAAACCTTTTCAAGTGAAATAAAAAATGTTCTTGACTGACACGAGTGCTCGAAACAATTCTCTTAACCCAGAAATGTACAAAAATGTTACAAAATGGATATGAGACAATGTAGTTTCACGATCTCAATCTAGAACAGGAGAGGGTATTCAAATAGGCTCTGATACCATGTTCAATAACATAAGTATTCCAATAGAGGAAGAACACCTTCAATAACCAGCCACAAAAATACATAAAATGTCAACACATTGATGTTTTGATGTGGTAAAATCCTTATGGGAAAACATCCATGGCCCTGTCCAACGTGACCACTTGGAGAAGTTTATTAGTACAAAAGAAAAGGATTACAAATATATATTTACAAGAGATTTTATCACAACTGATCATCCAAAAATGATCCTCCATGCTCTTTAAATATATATCATAGACCAATCGGGTGTTAATCCATGGAACCATGGTCGTTAAGGTTGAGGATAATATGAACCATCAGATCACTTTCTATCGTGAACATATTGTGACCATCATATTTCCTAACTACAAATGCATACTAATTCATACTAAAGAAACACACTTTTACCTAACGACTCATTAGACCAAGTATATCTTAACTAACTCCTAAGTCTCGAAATATCCTAACATATGGCATGTGGGTGAGAGAGTGAAAATCTGGGAATAGAAATGTCTCAATAATGAGCAGTTTTACTTGAGAATTCCAATTGAATCGATCCAATGTAGATTCAACCAAGGAAAAAAAAAGTTCATTGGGAAAATAAAAATTAAGTCACCTATTTAAAATGAAACCCACCGAAAGATGAATTTGTTTGACAATAATTTGGTAACAATAAAAAGTCATATCTTCATAGAAATTCACTAAAATGAAACCAAAATATAATTCCATCACATGAAAAGGAATAAATTCATCCATATCAAATCACAATTTACTGTTGAAACTCAATTGAGAAAACCAAATTCAAATGGGGATCAATTTATTTTCATTCTAGCAATCATCAGTTACAATGAAATTGATGCTCCTTGTGCATCCCCCTCTCCTTTCCAAAAATACCTATTGATAATGAAATTTAAGGAAGAAATATGGATTCCCATTCACTTCCCACTCCTCAATATTCTCTGCTATATAATTTCCTTATATTACATTTAATTATCTATTTTCTTCTCACATTTTCATTTTTTGTCTTATTCAACTTTCACATTTACATTTATTGCATAGTTTATTAACTTTCATGAATTGTCAATTAAATCTTGGAGGTACTAATATTTACACACATGGATCTCTTTGTATCCATTTTGGATCACACCTCCCCATTGAGAGGCTTTTTGGTCTCCAAAAACTTAAGGAAACTAATATCGATCAATGTGCCTTCTGCCTGCTTCTCTGGAACATGGATTAGACTTTGGCTCTTGGAAATAGCTTTGAATTTATCTCTATCTCTAGCTCGTGGATTTGGTTACCAACTATGGTTACTTTATTTGGTCCTTAGCTATGGATTTTTCTTTCGTTCTAGCTCATTTTTTCCCACAATGCAGAAGTTTTCTCATTAACTCTCAACAATAAGAAATATCCATATTTGAACTATAGACTCAACACTCATTCCCATGTCTCTCTCTGTCTTGGAGATGGTCCATCTTGACAGACATGAATCCAAATCAAATACTCATCTTCTTGGTTAGTGTGACCCTATGATGTTTTTGTCACATAACAATTCTATAAGGGAAATGTGGTTGCACTCATCTTCTAGGATCAATTTCTTATATTCATGGAAATAACTCTTCAATTCTTGCAAATGTGCCATGGAGTTCTCAAGAAATATCCTAAGGTCATTGAACTTTGTACTCCAATATCCTACACATTTTCAATATGTCATTCTTCAAATAAAATACAAGGAACACAAAATGGGTTGTGGCTAACCTTGGAATGAACTTGTGATGTAGGAGCATCACCAACAAAGCACAAGTGGAGGAGAGATAGGCGAACTAGCACACATTTTGAATAACTTTGAATTTTGAAGAAGTGTATCATGAAAATATTTTGAAAGGAATTGTAATTAAAGAACATCTTTAATGTTGAGGAGATGGATAATTTCACGAGGACATCGAATAATGTAATTTATTTTAACGTAGATGAGTGTAGTACAGATTCGATGTGTTCAATATGATCTGTCAGTCACAAATATTTATTGTAATGAATATCAGTATTTTATAGCTTTTAATTCAATAACATAGAATTATATTTGTTGGAGGGAAGAGCTTGAAGAGCCCCTCTTGTATAAAGCTTTGTATTGTTGCCAAGTAAAGGTTGTTGGATCTCTAGTTGTTGATGGTTGTTGAACCTATTGTAGATTTTTTGAAAGACTGTTGATAGTCGATAATCAAGAGACATTATATGAAAACATGTACATTTCAGTTGAATGGATATAACAAAGGATCATTATCTCAAATGTTTGGTGTTGTCATGTCTATCTGAATGAATGAATGGTAGACTTTCTGTTTATTTATCATCCTCTGTTATTTCTTGTTCTTTTGTTTATGAATACATTTACATAGATTAATGTATGAACCTATGAAGTTTAAATAAGTTTGAATTGTTTATCTTCTATGAGTGAGTGCAAGTGTGCATAGTGTTCATAAGGATTTATTTGACAGATTTTGTTTCGACTCATGAGCTCATAAGAGATAACATGAATCTTATAGGTGCAAGGAGTGCATAGCATCCACAAGGTGTGCGTGATAGAGTCCACTTTGAATCAGAAAGTTCTAGAGAGATATATTGAAGGATCTTTGTATCCAAGAAGTGTGTGACCGAGTGTTCTGACTCAAAAGCTCAGGAGGAGTAGTTGGGTTTGTCCATAGAGAGGTGGATTTGTGAAGAAAAACTTGTTGCAAGGAGTGCATATGATGATATTCAAATAAGTGTTGAAAGGAGTATTCTAAGAATACCAGAGTTTGAGGAAGAACAAGCTCAGGAGGAACAATGGCGAAAATACTTCAAAGGGAGGAGCCCGTTGAGGTTTCATAGAATTAGCTAATTGATATCCCTCCAAAAGGGATTGGGATCGTTTCAAACCGCCAGATCAGGGAGGAATTTTACGAAGGCTAGTCGTGAGGTGTTTCGACATTTTGGAGTTTAGAGTATTTCGAAGTATTTAAAGGTGGGATCACCAAAGTCAAGAAGCTGCGAGGTGAATCTTAGCCGTTGACTATGAGGAGACATGTGGAAGCGGATTAAATAATCTGGGAGTTAGAGGTCCAAAGGAAGTAAGTGTGGAGTGAGTGAATTTTTGCGAAGTCACGAAACTTGAAGTACAACTGGACCGTCAAATCCAAGGATACATGTGGCAGAGACCTTTGAATTCAAAGAAAAGTGTTTCGAGAGTATGAAAAGGAGGAAATTGCAATATTGTTGGAGCCTGAAGTGGTGAAGGGAGTCGGCCCGAGGTTATATCCCATAGTCACATAGGAATAAGAGTCTAGTACTCGCAATCAGTGTTGCCAAGCGCAGAAGAGCGAAGTTGCAAGTAGTCTAAACTTGCAGGAGACATCAACGGGACCTATGTGTATATTATTTGTCCAGGGTATGTTAAAGGCCCAAAGAATCAATTCGATTCAAGGAATTTGAATATCCAAGACCGGGAGGTCGAAGAATCCCCACAAGGGAAGCGGGTTGCACATCAAGTGGTATCAAATATTAATATAATTGATTTATGTAAGAAAAGGAGATAGAGAAGTAGTTTGATATCATCAAGTGGTATCAGATACATCAACACAATGTTGCCTAGGAGATGTGTGGAACCACCTGTAGAAACCAGAGCTATGGAAATGGAGATGAGAGAACTGCGTGCAAGGTTGGATTCCATGGAAACAAAACAATGAAGAGTGCATGATTCTAGAGATGTCAGTGATGTAGAAAATGAAGAAGTAGAAGTTGAAGAAGATGTAGTGGAGGATGTTGCGGAAGAATGCTTGTTAAGTTGGGAGCTAGAGAAAATATAGACATCCCAATATATGAAGGTAATTTGGACATCGAAGAATTGGTTTAATGGATATGGGAAATGGACAAGTATCTTGACTATGAATATGTTGATGAGGAGAAAAAGGTGAAACACGTTATCACCAGGTTAAAAGGACATGCAACACTGTAGTGGGATGAACTGCAAGATGATAGGAGGAGAAAAGGAAAAAAAAATATTAATATTTTGGATTGAATGATAGCCAAGATGAAGGATAAATTTATACCCAAGGACTACCAGATAAATCTGTTCAGGAGGTTGTAGAACCTGAGACAGAAAGGAATGATTGTGAAGGAGTACATAGAGGAGTTCTATAAGCTGAACATTAGGGATGGGCAAAGGGAGAGAGATGAGGAAAACTTTTCTAGATACATCAACAGCCTGAGATATGAAATCCAGGATGAAATCAACATGATGAAAATAAGGGCAGTAGAGGATGCATATCAGATTGCGCTGAAAGCAGAGGAGAAGTTGGCCAGAAAGCAAACTCAAAAAAATAAAGGTAGAAGATTGAATAGAGGAAAAGGAGTTTCCCATGACAAGACATAGAATCCCAAAGGTGAGACGGAGAAACCACATAGTCACTCTAAGAGAGGAGGAAGTTCCTGAGAAAGACAAAGTGGTGGTAGAAACTCTTTTCCTAGAGGAAGAGGAAGAGGTAGAGTGATTTGAATTATTTTCAGCATGAAATGAGAGTGGAGATATAATAAAGAATGCACAGAGCTATCATGGATATCCAATAATATAACATAAATGTATTAGAGATTCAACCATAAACACAAAGATACAATAATAAACAATTTCTATTAATGAAATAAATGTATAGAGATTGTACAAATATAGAGTAAAAGACTAGCTAGAATGGTGCCAGCTTATCTCTGAGAAGATATGTGATAGCTACTCACATTCGCAAGAATATGATTATTACAATGAGGCTCTAAGGGCCTTTTTAACATAAGGAAAATCCAAAACCCTAACACCGGAAGATGAGAAGAAAAAAGGTTTGCGGGCCCCAATGGAGGTAGTTGATACATCAACTTCCCGGGGGTGTAACTTTTGCATATGACCTTCGTTTGGGGCGCTCGATACCTCGTTAGAAATATATATCCGAGAACTACAATTTTTTTGTGAGAAACATCGAAGGAATTACCATGTTTATCCATGTTTTCCCAAAAAATGTTGTTTAGGGCCTCAAAACGACTCCAGAAGTTTAGGACCCAAAAAAATACTAAAATTAGTAAATTACCAAAATGGCCAGAAAACTATTTTGAGCCAGTTGGAAAAGGTGGGTGCCCACCGATATCCACCTAGATCAATCCTCCCTCCTTAGGAAGAAATGGTCCCCATTGTGTTGAGTGTCTGGGGGAGAGGAAAAAGAGTTTGTTGAATTTAAATCTTGGTGAGTTGCTTCCCTTGCTAGAAGCATCATGCTCCTCAGTTTGTGGAAGTCTATAACGAACATGTTCAGGTTGAGGTTGTTCGACAAGTCAAGCTACATGAGATGATGGTTTGCATAAGGAATATTTGCTCTTTTTTGCAACCTTTTCGACCTTCTTTTGTTGGATAGAAGGTTCTTGGGGTAAGGCTATAGTGGTTGTAGTGTCCTTTTGTTTCCCTTTTGAACAGATTGTGAAGAAATTGAATTTTGCAATATGAGATACTACCTTGCGACACTTTTTAGGTGGAACAATAGTCGTAACTACCTCTAGTATTCTATAGAGATGACCCCCCATAGAAACAAGGACACTATGAGGTTGAGACTCATAAACAACATGGTGTCTCCACATATATGGTTGTCCCAAGAGAACATCACTTAATACCTCATCCTTGAAGGGATAGATGTCGTATGATAATCGACATTGTTGGTTGACACAAAGATCTCATCCCTAGCAAATCCACCTGATGTTTTATGATTGCGGGTGTGGTGTTCTCCATGATCCCACTTGTTTGATGACCTTTGCTGAGATGAGGTTATTATGGCTTCCGCTATCAACAATAAAATGCAATGGGTTCCCCTTCAACCACATCTGTGAATGAAAAAAGCGCTCCCACTCTTCAGAATCAGTTGGTTCTTCTACTTGAATTGTTGCGGTCGTGACCATAGTAGTGGGGTCTGCATCAATGATCTATCTTTTAGAAGTATTTTTCAGAATCAGATTATGAATCAGGGTTCAGCTCCTTGTCTTTGATCTCAACCCCCAATGAATTTTTTGAGTGACATTCCTCGGTGTTGTTCTAGGGGATTTGTGGAAATCGCACCATTTTTCGGTGTCCTTCATTGTCTTCCCATGACCCTTCTTTTCCTATGGCTTAGACTATGTTAACGCTCTGTAATTTGGCCTAAGGCTGCGGAGGCAATCATAGAGGTAACCTCGAACCACTTAGAGTCTTGGATCTAGCCCTCCAAAACTCAGAGAGGGATCTCTCTTTTCAATTTAACTTGGTTTGTAATAGGATATATATCAGACTAGCTATGAAATTATGGGGTTGGGGTTTTTAAATGGTTGTTTGGGACAACAAGGAGAGCCATTGGGCAAATGGGGTCTGCACTTAAATATGTGATTCACTCTCAAATCTGGACAAATTTCTTACACAGGGCAAGGTAGCGGAAATGTTGGATCGAATTAAGTTTTGATGGTATCGATTTGAGGAAGAACTAGGGGAGGAAAAATCCAAGCAAAGGATCCACTAAGAATTCCTTAACTAATATTTTGAGAAAAGTAACATAAATATTATCAAAAGAAAAGATGTAGAGTATTTTTCCAATAAATTCTTCTCTGTTACTATCTTCTGACAATAAGAAATTGAAAACAAGCGTAATGATAACATGAAAACGCTTAACAGAGAAGGGAAACGCCACCAACACCTCCGCATAGGAATCCTATAAACAACATGTCTATTACTGATCGGTCATATAAAGATTATAGAAAATACTCCTGAAAAAGTCAGGACCCCAGTCCAGCAAAGAAAATTAAACCCTTCAGGTCGAGCCCCTTCACACAGGTCGAAACCCCTCACACTTTTACATATGCATAAATAAGAAAAATATCTTAGTCTTTCCCAAGACTCGAGGTCTATCTCTACTTTCTAAAAATAGAAAGTAGTTACAATCATGCATGACATCTGTAAATTGTCTCCTAAAACAAACCAACAGTAAATTAGAAGGAAACTAAATTTGGTAACTGCTTCTTCAACATCTGGCATACTGGAGGTTGTTTAAGATTTGTTGGCGAATAGACTCTAATAGCATCAAAAACAAATGAATGCAAAAGTCGTTGAATGCTTGAGGTTGTTGGAGATTTGCTTCCAGTTGGAGGATCAGTTCTCTAACCGCTGCCATGTGTTCCCTGTAACTGAATTCCCTGTCTGCCATATGGTTCAATCAATGCCTAAACGTTGGGATATTTTTCCACCTCCTTCCACCTGAGTAGTCTCAATTTGCCTAATTGTTTCGCATGGATATGATGATATCTATGTCACTCGAATATCTAGATATGATAGTGAAAAACCAATATATGTTTTGAAATGTGGAAACATGGCTAGAAAATTCCATCCTTGTGTGTCACTACTTCACCACTGGTATTTTGAAAAATTGAATACATCAACATTTTGGACACACTCTCTGAGGTTTCAATCATCACCTTCTTAGCTTCCTCAGAATTGTGAATTTCCTTAACACTATCGCACATCCATAGCTTCACGATGGTCATATGGTTTGTTGCTACTGTGCCAGTTTTATCACTACAAATGCATGTTGCAGACCCCATTGTTTCACAAGCTACAAGATTGTGAACAAGTGATCGATCATTCATAATTTTCTTCATGGAAAAGGTAAGTCTTAGATTCACATCCAAGGGAAGTCCCTCTGGAAATGCAACCACAACAATAGTCACTTCTATAGAAAAGAAGTCCAAAATTTCCATAAAGTCATTTTCGGACCATTTCCATAGTTGGCCACTGCTTATCTTCCTGCCAAACAATCCTTTTGTTAATACTAAAAATGTAATAATGGTCTACACCATTGAGATTGACCTGTAGTGGAGTTTCATCAACAACACCTTCACTCAGGGTTGCCATCAATTTTCCCCATTCGGTCCTCATGCCTATTGTTGTCACCAACATCCTGCAAGAACCATCTTAGACCTTTGTTCCTGATAAGGTGAAGGGATTCTCTTTATTCACATTTACAAGATCACTCTCACCTGTTAGGCTTGACTCATCTATAAGAAAAGAAAATCCAGATACAAATAGCCCATCTGCAGGCACTTGATCCCCAATCAATAAATGCACTAGGTCCCCAATGACTAGATCATATATTGAAATTTTCTGTCTATAGCCATTTCGAATTACCTGTATAGATATATTCTCCTGATCATATTTGGGAGCATCAGGCCTCCTTATAATGCCCGCTCTATATGTTTTCAACTTATCACACTCCTCAAATTTGTATATCCTTCCTGTCATCTGAGATCCTCCAAGGACAAGATCTTTGGCACCTTCCAGAGGCTTTTTCTATCTATCGAAATTGATACTCTGCCATCCATCATCAACTATGAGAAACCTAGGAGGGCACCCACCATATACAAACTCCTTCACTCCCTGCCAAACACTGACAGGATCATCAGTCAAATAAAATGCATCCCAAGTACACCATCCAAATCTGTCAACTATATCAAGGACCCTCTTCTCTTCCAACAATCTAAAGGTGCCAAGATGGACTCTCATGGTGGTATATGCTTCTCTCATCAAGTCAAAAGGATTACCATTCATATGAACATAAAAACAGGCCTTGAAGCTGGAGCCCTGGATGAGGCTTGACCCACTCTCAACACCCAAAACTATAGGCAAGATCAACACATATTTACTTATGTCTTCAATATGTAGAAGAATCAACTGGGTCTCAATTTGCAGGTCCGAGCCATTTCGACCCGACAACATGGTAGCCCACCATACTTTAAAATGAAAAATACTCATAAACTTGATATCCTTATGGATAGCAAGGAAATACCCTGCAAAACTATTGCTAGAGACGTGTGTATAAGGAATGCCCTCTGCCTTGATTTCTCTATGGAATTTTGCTTTAACCTCACACACATTCTTTGCAGGATCGACTGTATGGACATTACCAACATCATTTCCGAACACAGATGGAAAAAACCTCTTGATGGTTCTGACTTCTTTAATAGCTTTGATAATATTGACCTGGCTCTCTCTTTGTAGTGATCCGACTATGGAGATTACCACGTCCAATTTCTTCACATCTGATATCAAGAATTTGGTGCATCTCATCTTCTGTATATGGCTATGTCTAAATGATGAGAAAGTAGTCTAAGAGATCAATGAGTATACTATGTGGGGACTTGTAATTTGTTCCACGGATTTTTGTGATACCACGATTTGTTGCAACAACCAATATCGGTGCTATTTCATTTTATAGAGCACGATTCAAAAATGAGAAGCATTCAATGTCAAGCATATGGACTTCATCAATAAAAATCACACCTGGTACATCCCTCAGACACCTGCGCAGTCGCCTTGGCACATGATCTCCACTACATATGGCGCATCAAAAGATGGACCTGCACACATTGACTATCAACTCCTGGCCATTATTTGACACATAAACTCTGGTCGACACCTGGGCACACAGAGTAACTCTGTGTTTTTATTTTTAAATTTTTGGGAATTAATCCCACATGCATGCGGTAAACTAAACTTTTGGCGTTTACATGAGTCAACAGTCACATGGTCTTCCGATGAAGTGAGCCCAAGGTTGTGCTTTGGAGTTTGGCATTGGTACTAGCTTGTGTGTTGGTTATTGGTTTATGAAATGGTGCTTATCCTCGGTGTTGAGTATTCATGGGTTGGCCCTAGGCCAATATAATTTTTTGCTAAAAATATTGTCAAAATATTTATATTTTGATAAACAAGACAAAAACTCTGCATAAAGGCTGAGGGGCCAATTTTAGTTCAAAGACCAAATTTTGGCTAATAAACCAAGCTTTGTATTTACCCACAAGAATTAAATTTTTCCATTCAAACCAATTCACAATTTTTTTGCTAAAAATGCACCGTAATTTTAACATGCTTCGAAGTTCGTGTGCAGGTTCTTGGCTTATGCTTGGTCAGAATCGAGCGCTTTCTGTTGCCTTCACTATGCGTCATGAGCAAAAGAGTAATGATTGAGATAGATAGATAGAGTCGGAATACCGATTCCCCTATTATATAGGGTTCTAACATAGGATCCACCTAGGGAAGATAGCTCCGAGGCAGATGTCTAGAATCCATAGAACTCTGAATTTCACAGACCAGCTGATCATTGGGCTGCCCCCAAACTATAAAATGAAAAAAAAACCATGAAGAGATGAAAAAGAAAACATGTTCATCCTATTGAGATTATTGGCACATTCGTACCTACCCTACTTTACTAACCATTACTACTTCAATCAGGTAATGAAAAAGTGCCAATGAAGCCAACCCAGCAGTTGATCCCATGATTGGGTTTTCTCATCGTTCTTGATGAAAATCGAAACTGAAATATGTACTGGCAGCTGGTGACATATTTGGTTGTTATAGAGAATACATGTTTGAAAACTCAAGCTAACATTAACCTCCATGTAATCTGCTATAGGATCAATTAAAGCATGATTCATGATATTCGTTCCTAGATCTTCTATGACTAGTTGATCAATTGCATCTTCAAAATTAAACCTTGCATTTACAACTTCAGCCTTATACTTGAAAACATAATCATCATCAATCTGCAAATCAACAGGTAGTTTAATTTCCTTTTGCTTTGGAGAAGGAATATTTTCCAATAATTCTTTGAGATCTCAGAAATTATATGACTGAATTTGAGAATCCAAAAGTTCAATATCATTTTCGAACTTTTCAATAAATAGCTCAAGAAAACAAATTTTACTTTTAGGAGAAAATTTGCTCGAGTCCAAAATACGAAACACAATTGTTAAAAATTCTTCGTCAATGTGAAATTCTGCTAACTCATTTATGAATTCTTTTAAATCTTCAGGACATAGAGGATTCACCACATACCCTGTCATCTTGAAGCATCATCAAGGCTTTGAAATCTGGATTCTTCAGCAGTGAAGTCGCTTGTGAACTTTAAATCTTGGGATCTTGAACAACAGAGTCGCCAGGTGAATGGTACAACCTTCCTGTGTTTGGCTTCTGTTCACCATCAGAAGTCAAATCTGAACTTGATATATTTTCATGGAGAACTTGAAAGCTCGGTTCCCCAACGGAGTCGCCAAAATGTTAACGCTCTATAATTTGGCCTAAGGTTGTGGACGCAATCACAGAGGTAACCTTGAACCACTTGGAGTCTTGGATCTAGCCCTCCAAGACTCAGAGAGGGATCTCTCTTTTCGATTTAACATGGTTTGTAATAGGATAGATATCAGGCTAGCTATGAAAGTATGGGGTTGGGGTTTTTAAATGGTTGTTTGGGACATCAAGGAGGGCCATTGGGAAAATGGGGTCTGCGCTTAAATATGGGATTCACTCTCATATGTAGACAAAGTTCTTACATAGGGAAAGGTAGCAGAAATGTTGGATTGAATTAAGTTTTGATGGTGTCAATTTGAGGAAGAACTAGGGGAGGAAAAATCCAAGCAAAGGAGCATCTAAGAATTCCTTAACTGAGATTTTTAGAAGATTAACATAAATATTATCAAAAGAATAGATGTAGAGTATTTTGCCAATAAATTCTGCTCTGTTACTATCTTCTGACAATAATAAATTGAAAAAAAGTGTAATGATAACAAGAAAACACTTAACAAAGAAGGGAAATGCCACAAACACCTCCGCACAGGAATCCTGTAAACAAAATGTCTATTACTAATCGGTCATCTAAAGATTACAAAAAATACTCCTGAAAAAGCCAGGACCCCAGTCCAACAAAGAAAATTAAACCCTTCAGGTCGAACCCCCTCACACTTTTACATCTGCATAAATAAGAAAAATCTCTCAGTCTTTCCCAAGACTCGAGGTCTATCTCTACTTTCTAAAAATAGAAAGCAATTACAATCATGCATGACATCTGTAAATTGTCTCCTAAAACAAACCAACAGTAAATTAGAGGGAAACTAAATTTGGTAACTGCTGCTTCGACATCTGGCATACTGGAGGTTGTTTAAGATTTTTTGGCGAATCAACTCTAATAGCATAAAAAAAAAATGAATGTAGAAGTCATTGAATGCTTGAGGTTGTTGGATATTTTCTGTCAGTTGGAGGATCGATGCTCTAACCGCTGCCATGTGTTCCCTGTAACTGAATTCCCTGTCTACCATATGGTTCAATCAATGCCTAAACGCTGGGATATTTTTCCACCTCCTTCCACCTGAGTAGTCTCAATTTTCATAACTGTTCCACATGGATCTTCTGATATCTATGTCACTTGAATATCTGGATCTGATAGTGAAAAACCAATATATGTTTTGAAATGTGGAAACATGGATGGAAAATTCAATCCTTGTCTGTCACTACTTCACCAGTGGTATTTTGAAAAATTGACTGCATCAAAATTTTGGACACACTCTCAGAGGTTTTAGTAATCACCTTCTAATCTTCCTCAGCATTGTGAATTTCCTTGACACTACCGCACATCCATATTTTCACGATGGTCATATGGTTTGTTGCTACTGTGCCAGTTATATCACTACAAATGCATGTTGCATACCCCATTGTTTCACAAGCTACAAGATTGTGAACAAGTGATCGATCATTCATCATTTTCTTCATGGAAAAGGTAAGGCTGAGAGTCATGGCCAAGGGAAGTCCCTCTGGAACTGCAACCACAACAATAGTCACTGCTATAGAAAAGAAGTCTAAAATTTCCATAAAGTCATTTTCGGACCATTTCCACAGTTGGCCACTGCTTATCTTCTTTCCAATCAATCCTTTTGTTAATACTGCAAATGTAATAATGGCCTACACCATTGATCTTGACCTATAGTGGAGTTTCATCAACACCGCCTTCACTCAGGGTTGCCATCAATTTTCCCCATTCAGTCCTCATGCCTACTGTTGTAACCAACATCCTGCCAGAACAATCTTGGACCTTTGTTATTGATAAGGGGAAGGGATTCTCTTTATTCACATTTACAAGATCACTCTCACCTGTTAGGCTTGACTCATCTATAAGAAATGAAAAACCATATACAAATAGCCCATTTGCAGGCACTTGATTCCCAATCGATAAATGCACTAGGACCCCAATGACTAGATCGTATGTTGAAATTTTCTGTCTATAGCCATTTCAAATTACCTATATAGATATCTTCTCCTGATCATATTTGGGAGCATCAGGCCTCCTCATAGTGCTTTCTCTGTATGTTTTTAACTTATCACACTCCTCAAATCTATATATCCTACCTGTCATCTGAGATCCTCCAAGGACAAGAACTTTGGCACCTTCCAGAGGCTTCTTCTGGCTATCGAAATTGATACTCTGCCATCCATAATCAACTATGAGAAACCTGGGAGGGAACCCACCATATACAAACTCCTTCACTCCCTGCCAAACACCAATAGGATCATCAGTCAAATAAAATGCATCCCAAGTACACCATCCAAATCTGTCAACTATATCAAGGACCCTCTTCTCTTCCAGCAATCTGAACGTGCCAAGATGGACTCTCATGGTGGTATATGCTTCTCTCATCAAGTCGAAAGTATTACCATTCATATGAACATAAACATAGGCCTTGAATATGGAGCCCTGGATGAGGCTTGACCCACTCTCAACATCCACAACTATGTTGTCATCTACTCCAGGATGGAGAGCTGCTCTGAATTTTCCGTCAATAATAATAGGCAGGATCAACACATATGAACCTATGTCTTCAATATGTAGAAGAATCAACTGGGTCTCTATTTGCAGGTCTGATCCATTTCGACCCGACAACATGGTAGCCCACCATACTTTAAAATGAAAAATACTCATAAACTTGATATCCTTCTGGCTAGCAAGGAAATACCCTGCAAAACTATTGCTAGAGACGTGTGTATAAGGAGTGCCCTCTGCCTCGATTTCTCTATGGACTTTGGCTTTCACCTCACACACATTCTTTGCAGGCTCCACTATACGGACGTTACCAACATCATTTCCAAACAAAGATGGAAAAAACCTCTTGATGGTTCTGACTTCTTTAATAGCTTTGATAATATTGACCTAGCTCTCTCTCTATAGTGATCTGACTGTGGAGATTACCACATCCAATTTCTTCACATTTGATATCAAGAATTTGGCACATCTCATCTTCTGTGTATGGTTGTGTCAAAACGATGAGCAGGCGGTCTAAGAGATCAATGGGTATACTATGTGGGGGCTTGTAATTTGTTCCATGGATTTTTGTGATACCACGATTTGTTGCAACAACCAATATCGGTGCTATGTAATTTTCCAAAGCACAATTAAAAAATGAGAAGCATTCAGTGTCAAGCATATTGAATTCATCAATAAAAAGCACACCTGGTACATCCCTCGGACACTTGCGCAGTCGCCTTGGCACGTGATCTCCACTACATATGGCACATCAAAAGCTGGACCTGCACACATTGAATGTCAACTCCTGGCCATTACTTGACACATAAACTCTGGTCGACACTTGGGCGCACAGAGTAACTCTGTGTTTTTATTTTTAAAGTTTTGGGAATTAATCCCACATGCATGCGGTAAACTGAACTTTTGGAATTTACATGAGTCAATAGTCACATGGTCTTCCGATGAAGTGAGCCTGAGGCTGTGCTTTGGAGTTTGGCATTGGTGTTGGCTTGTGTGGTGGTTGTTGGTTTATGAAATGGTGCTTATCCTCGGTGTTGAGTATTCGGGGGTTGGCCCTAGGCCAATATAATTTCTTGCTAAAAATATTGTCAAAATATTTATATTTTGATAAACAAGACAAAAACTCTGCATAAAGGCCGAGGGGCCAATTTTGGCTCAAATACCAAATTTTGGCTAGTAAACCAAGCTTTGTTTTTACCCACAAGAATTAAATTTTTCCATTCAAACCAATTCACATTTTTTTTTCTAAAAATGCACCGGAATTTTAACATGCTTCGAAGTTTGCGTCAGGTTCTTGGCTTATGCTTGGTCAGAATCGAGCGCTTTCTGCCGCCTTCACTATGCGTCATGAGAAAAAGTGTAATGCCTGAAATAGATAGATAGAGTCAGAATATTGATTCCCCTATTATATAGGGTTCTAACAGACTAGTTTTCAGGAAGCTTTTTGTTAGGGTCATCTTTCTCATACTTTGGTTGTTGATGATTTGTAGATATGAAATCCTATTTGTTCTGGTGTTTAAACTTCTGCTCAATTTTAACAACATATCGATAAGTAGAACCGAGTGATGAGATGTCCAAAAAATCCATTTCAGTTTGGATGTATCTATGTAGAGCCCTGTCGTATTTCAGAACTAGATGTCACTCAGATTCTTTGATACCCATCTTGGTGCACAATTTATGGAAGGTATTGGTGAACTCCAAAACTACTTGGCCCCTCTCTTGTCCCAGTATGGTCCATCTCATCCATTGGTCCTCATAGTTCCCAACATGGTAATACTATTCCTTTACCGCATCCACCAAAAAGTCCCAAGTGGGATCGACCCCATATGTTCCAGACTCCTCCATGGAACCCTGCTCCCAGTAAGTTTCCCATCAATGTTTTACATGGGGGAGATATTTAACGAGTGCGAAGATGATATTTTCTCTGTCAAAAAAATTGTGAATAGAGAAATAACCTTCTAGCAGGTTTAACCATTTGTCTAGGGCTTCTTCATCTATCTGTCCTTCCAATACAGGAATAT
This sequence comes from Picea engelmannii, assembly GCA_009831015.1. Lineage (NCBI taxonomy): Eukaryota > Viridiplantae > Streptophyta > Pinopsida > Pinales > Pinaceae > Picea > Picea engelmannii. The sequence goes on along the minus strand of ML780870.1, from coordinate 192,702 downwards.
AAAAATTAACTTGTACCTTGAAAGGTAAGGTGCCTCCAAAGTGGTCATTTGATGAATATGTGCATGTTGCTATTGGCAGGTGTTGAAGGATGTGGGAAAAATTCTCCATCATTGTGTCCCTCTCTCACATGAGAGCTTGCTCAAGCAACATATTTATATGATCGTTTTCTCCATCATTTTTCTTTTCTTCTTCCATGGAGGGTTTCTTGGGAATGTGAGAGCGATTGTATTTAAGAGAGACAAGATCGAGACCCAAATTTCTATACTCAGACCTCGTCAAGGACATGCACTGAAAAAAGAGATCAAGAGCATCCTGCTCTGATACCACTGATCTGAATTATTTTCGACACGAAATGAGAGCAGAGATATAATAAAGAATTCACTGAGATATCACAGATATCCAATAATATAACATAAATGTATCAGAGATGAAACCATAAACATAGTGATACAATAATACATGATTTCTATTAATGAAAGAAATGTAAAGAGACTATAAAAATACAGAGGGAAAGACTCGCTAGAATGGTGGCATCTTATCTGTGAGAAGAGATGTGACGGCTACTTTCGTTTGCAAGAAGATGATTATTAAAATGAGGCTCTAAGGGCCTTTTTAACATAAGGAAAATCCAAAACCCTAACCCCAGTAGATGAAAATCCAAAAGGTTTGTGGGCCCCGATGGAGGTAGTTGATACGTCAACTTCCTGGGGGCATAACTTTTGCATACGATCTCTGTTTGGGGCATTCGATACCTCGTTAGAAAGATCTATCCAAGGAATAAAAAAAAATTGTGAGAAAAATCTAAGGAATTTTTCATGTTGCTCCACAGTTTTCCAAAAAAAGTCATTTAGGGCCTCAAAACGGCTCCAGAAGTTCAGTACCCAAAAAACTGCTAAAAATAGTAAATTACCAAAATTGCTAGAAAATTGTTTTGAGCCAGTTAGAAAAAGTGGGTGGCCATCGATATCCATCTAGATAATAGAGAAGGATATATAAAGTGTTATGTTTGTGGAAAGGTAGGACACATGTCTTGGGAATGTCCCGAGAGAAATAAAGAAGGAGGTGAATCTCACATTTTGGAAGTGCAGAAGCAAGATGTAGAGATAGAAGGCACAAAAGATGGGAGATCTTTGATGATGAAGATAGTTCTCTTAAAGACATATATTTAAAAGTCAGTGAAGAGAAACAATTTGTTCAAGATAGCTTGCAATACTAAATACATAGTTTGCAAGGTGATAATTGACAGTGGGAGCATTGATAACTTAGTATTCACATAAATGGTGGAGAAGTTAGAGATGGAGATGACTACACATCCGACGCCTTATAAAATCTCATGGTTGCAGAAAGGTCATCAGGTAAAAGTCACTAAACAATGTCTGGTTGAATTTAAAATAGCAGTATATAGATATGAAATTCTATGTGATGTGATTCCCACGGATGTATGTCATGTTTTGTTTGGAAGACCATGGTAGTATGACAGGAATGTCATTCATGATGGCAGAATAAATACTTATACCTTGGAGAATAATGGTAGGACACACATGTTTTATTGAAGAGAAGAAAGTGAAGGAAGAATCCAACACGAGCATACTTCTCATGAGTGGGAAGGAACTCCTGAGTGAAGTTAAGAAGGAACATGAGATGCAGTTTGCGGTAGTGAGGAAACTGAAAGTTATCCTTACAAGTACTTATATGGAGGATTTTCCTTAGGAAATCCAGGAACTATTGGAAAATTTTGTTGACATACTAGTGGAAGAGTGGTCGAGCTCATTGCCACCTATCAGAAGTATCATCCATCACAATGACTTGATACCAGGAGCAATTCTACTGAACAAAGAAACATACAGGTTGACACCTCAAGAGAATGAGAAGGTGAAAAGACAATTTTAGGATCTGTTAGACAAAGGCTTGGTCAGAGAAACTTGAGTCCATGTGTAGTACCAACTGTGTTGAGTCTGAAGAAGGATGGAGGATGGAGAATGTGTACAAAATCAAGAGCCATAAAGAAGATTACCATTAGGTACAAATTTTCATTGTCGAGGATGGATGAATTAAAGGATTGTTTAAGTGGACTGAACTATTTTTCAAAGATAGATTTGAAAATTGGATATCACCAGATAAGGATGATAGAAGATGATGAATGGAAAACAACCATTAAGATAAATGAGGGATTGTATGAATGGCTTGTTATGTCATTTGGATTAACAAATTCCCTGGGTAATTTTATGTGATTGATGAATGAAGTGTTGAAATATTGTATTGGTAAGTTTGTGATCATATATCTGGATGATATACTAGTCTTCAGTAAAACTGAAGAAGAGCATCTGAGGCACTTGAAATTAGTAATGAAGAGGTTACACTGATAGAAGAGCTTCAATATATTGAAGGATAAGATAACAAAACAACCGATTATGGTATTACCATATTTCGAGAAGACATTTTAGGTGAGTTGTGATGCAAGTGGAGTTGCAATTGGAGCGGTCTTAGGCCAAGACAATAAGACTTTTTCATATTTCAGTGAGAAGTTGAACGGTGTTAAAAGGAAGTACTCCACATATGGTAAATATTTCTATGTCATAATTCATGCCTTGAAGAAATGGAGGTAGTATATCATTCCAAAGGAGTTTGTCTTGTATAGCAATAATCATGCTTTACAATTCATAACTAGACAAGAGAAGTTAAATCAAAGACATGCCAAATGGATAGAGTTTATGCAAAATTTCACTTTTGTCATTAAACATATTTCTACTAATGCTAACAAGGTCGTTGATGCATTAAGTAGGAGATGTCTGATTTTACTAGAATTTCAAGTGAAAACTTTGGGGTTTGAACACCTTAAGGAATTGTATCATGATGATCTAGATTTCAAGGAAGTATATGAAGCGTGTGTGAATCCTATGCTCAGAGACAAAATCCAGTGGGCCAAATATCTGATTTAGGATGGGTTATTGTTCAAAGGATGCCAGTTGTGCATAACAAATTGTTCGATGAGGGAGAATTTGTTGAAGGAAAAGGATAGTGGAGGTCTAGCTGGACATTTCGGCCATGACAAGAAGTTTGCACAATTGAACAGTTCATATTATTGTCTAGGTATGAGAGAAAAAGTGAAAAGTTTTGTGAATATATGTAATATTTTCCAGTATGCAAAAGGGAAGAGACATAATACTTGTTTGTAGAAACAATTGCCTATTCTAGAGAGGCCTTGGGATGAAATAAGCATGGATTTCTTGTTGGTATTTCCAAGGACACAAATAGGAAGTAATTCCATATTTGTGGTAGTTGACAGATTTTCAAAGATGGCACACTTTATCCCATGCTAGAAGACTAGTGATGCAACACACGTTGCTAATTTGTTTTTCAAGGAAGTGGTAAGACTGCATGGATTGCCCAGGAGTATTGTTCCAAACAGGGATACCAACTTTGTTAGTCATTTATAGAGAAAATTGTGGAAGAAGTTGTGAATAGAAATATCCTTTAGTTCTTCATATCTTCCTTAAATAGATGGATAGATTGAGGTGGTGAATCGAAGTTTAGGATATTTGTTGAGAAGTTTGGTCACTGAACATCATTGTCAGTGGGATCAAATTCTAGCACAAGCAAAGTTTTCATTAATAACACAGTGAACAAAAGTACCAGAAAGAGTCCATTTCAGATAGTCTATGGAATTAATCTGAGGGCAGTGTCAGAGTTAATAGATATTGAGGAAAGTGAATTTAGAAGTGTTGGAGGTGAAGACTTCACTGCATAAATGCATAAGCTTCATAATTAGATTAAAGAGGAATTGCAAAGGAGAAGCAGTGAATCTAAACACAAAGTTGATCAACATAGGAGAAAACTTCAGTTTGAAGTTGGAGATCAAATTCTAGCACATCCTAGAAAGGAGAGGTTCCCGAGAGACAGATATAATAAACTAAAGTTGAAGAAGATAGGACCGTGCAAAATCCTAAGAAATTTTTGTGAGAATGATTATGATATAGAGCTGCCAGAAGATGTGGGTATATCTCCCATATTCAACATTGCATACCAATATCCTTAGCGAGAAGATGACGTCGTAGGACTCGAAGATCAGAAGGAGATCCAATGGAAAAAGAAGATTCTTGTAGCAGAGAAGTCACATTTAGAGCAGATCGTAGATCATCAAATTGGTAATAAAAATAGAAGGAAAACATATTTTGAATATTTGGTAAAGTGGAAAGGATGACCAATAGAAGCTTCAAGTTGGATAAATGAAGCGGATATCCAGAAGCATGGAAAGTTAATGCAAGAGATCGTGGAAAAGAGTCCATGAATTTTTCAGCCAGAGGAGTATGATGCAAGAGAATCAATAAAAAAGCATGAGTGGAGGACATCTAGGCACACTCGCACACATTTTGAATAACTTTGAATCTTGAAGAAGCGTATCACGCAAATATTTTGAAAGGAATTGTAATTAAAGAACATCTTTAATGCTCATGAGTTGGATAATTTCATGAGGATATCAGAGAATGTAATTTCTTTTAATGTAGTTGAGTGTAGTACATATTCTATGTGTTCGATTTGATATGTCTGTCACAAATATTTATTGTAATAGATATTAGTAGTTGATAGCTTTTAATTCGATATGATAGCTTTAGAGTCGTTGGAGGGAAGAGCTCGAAGAACCCCTCTTGTATAAATCTTTGTATTGTTTCCTAGTAGAGGTTTTTGGCTCTCTAGTTGTCGATGGTTGTTGAAGTTATTTTAGAGTTGTTGAAAGATTGTTGATAGTTGATAGTCAAGAGATAGTATATGAACACATGTACATTTCAATTGAATGAATATAACAGAGGAGAATTGTCCCAAATGTCTAGTGTTGTCATGTCTATATGAATGAATGAATGGTATACTTTATGTTTATTTATCATTATCTATTATTTCTTGTTCTTGTGTTTATGAATACATTTACATAGATGAATGTATGAACCTGTGAAGTTTAAATAAGTTTCAATTATTTCTCTTCTACGTTCAAGCACAAGTGTACATAACATTCGCAAGTTATGCATTGATAGAGTTTGTTTTGACTCGTGAGCTCAGAAGAGATAACACGAATCTTATAGGTGCAAGGAGTGCATAGTGTCTACAAGGTGTGCGTGACAGAGTCTACTTTGACTCAAAAATTTCTGGTGAGATAGCTTGAAAAAGGTTTTTACACAAGGAGTGAGTGACTGAGTCTTCACACTCAGAAGATCAAGACAAGTAGTTGGGCTTTTCCACAGAGAGGTGGAGTTGCAGAGGATAACCTATTGCAAGGAGTGTATAATATGAGATTTGACTAAGTGTCGAAAGGAGTATTCTAAGAATACTAGAGTTCGAGGAAGAACAATCACAAAAGGAAGAGTGGATAAAATCCTTCAAAGGGAGGAGCCCCTTGAGGTTTCCCAGAATTAGCTAAGTGAGATCTGTCCAAGAGGGATTGGAATCATTCCAAACCACCAGATCAAGGAGGATTTGTATGGATGCTAGTTGGGAGGTGTTTCAACATTTCAGAGTTTGGAGTATTTCGATGTATTGAAAGGTGGGATCGTTGAAGTAGCGAAGCTGGGAGGTGAATCTTAGTTATTGGATGCGAGGAGACATGTGACATCGTATTAAAGAATGTGTAAGTTAGAGGTCTAGAGGAAGTATGTGTAGAGTGAGTGAAGTCTTGCAAATTCATGAAACCCAAAGTACAAATGGACCGTTAGATCCAGGGAGACACATGGTAGACACCCATGAATTCAGAGAAAAGTGTTTCGGGAGGAAACAAAGGAGGAGATTGCAATATCACTGAAGGCTGAAGTGGTAAAAGGATTTGGACTAAGTTTATATCACGCGGTCACATAGGAAGAAGATTCTAGCGTGAGACTTGTACTCACAATTGGTGTTTCCAAGCATTGAAGAGAAAAGTTGCGAGTACTACGAACTTGCAGGTTACATCAAGGGGACCTGTGTGTGCATTATTTGTTGATGGTTTGTTGAAGGCCTGAAGAATCAATTTGGTTCAAGGAATTTGAAAATCCAAGGCCGGGAGGTCGCAGACTCCGCAAGAGGGATGGGGGTTGTGCATCAACATGTTGTCAATGAACTCTTATGATGGTATAGATCCTTGGATATATTTTTCTCATTGGATTGGAGATTCATTCATCTTTTCATATCCTTCCATATTCCCTCTCCACACGCTTCTCTTGGATATGCAGTTTCTAGGGCGAAGCTCTCAATGAATTTTCTAACACTTTACTTCCCAATGCCCACTCAAATAGAAACGATGGAAAAAATTATTATTTTTTATACAATGACTACCTATTATACTCCTCTCCAAGTTATTTTGATTTCACTGTTGGATTGGAGAAGTCTTCGTGTCCTTCTTCCTATGATAAAAATGAATCTTGTGGCATATGTCTTTCTTTTCCCAATAAGCTCCTTCATTATGGCCTTTATTTATGTAGCCTGAGCATGGCTCTCGGTACCAACAACTAAGAGAATTATGGCCTCTCTTATTTTAGAAATGACAAACAAGGAAAGTTTGTTTAGGTGGACCTCCCGATGGACCAAATTATCATGTTATCTCCTTCTATCCCTAATATCCTTTATAGGCTCTTTGTGTGTGTAGAATTACTTATTATGCAATCGATGGAACTTCCTATTATCCCTCTCTTCAATAAAACCTTAGTGCCAAAAACCAAGGTTATTCAAAATCTGTGTGCGTAGAATCACAATGTTAAGCCCTCATTCTATTTTCTTTCAAGTGACCAAGGTTTGGAACCAATGCTTAACCTAAAAGGAGTTATTACTTGTTGACGCCAAACACGATCCAACAGTTCAAAAAAAATATGAGGGTTGAGGATCAATGTCCTGATCCTATCGCAATGAGCCAATGTAGTTTTGAAACCCATTGAGTTCGAATGCGATGGAATATCACTTTGTTGTGTGGCAAAGGAATACCACCCAGATTCCTTTTCGCAAATGAAATTGGAAATAAACTTCACACAAGTTACTTTTGTGAAGAGATCTAAATGATAAATCTATCTATGTCCTTGATCTAATGAATCCACCACTCTTTCACTCGAATTTATGTTAGAAACACTGATAGTTCAACGTTCTCTATGGATTGTTGGTATAAACATGATCAACTATCTAATAGTTCGAAATGATGAATCCTATGAAATGTTTTTTCTTTAGTGTCTTGCCTGCATGATCCTTCTGGCTTAGTCTGCAATCAAGTCTTCAACTACAAACAAAGATCCTCTACAACCATAAACTCAATTCTGGAGTAAAAAACACATGCTATAGAGAAGGATTGGAGACATGAATTAACTAACATATCAATTAAGAATCCCATCAATCCACACAAAGATTCTTTTATTAAAATTGGATTTGACATATGCATACTTGTATGTCTCTATCTCTCTCTTGCACTCACTCTTCTACCTTCACACTCTATCACACACTCTATCTCACAATCCAACTGACTCAAAACATTTTCATAATAAATACTTCAATGACCTCTCGAATGGATCTAACAACCAGATCCTAATTACATCCAAACAAATACTTTAATCCTTAATTTAATGAAATAAAATAACACATATTATAACTAATAGAGTCTTCTCAATGCCTTTTAGAGGCATTCTAACAATTTATTACAATTAAATTAAAATTAAGGGGACAACCCCTTTTAATAAATTAATTTGACCCCTAGGGCCAAGTGGATGAATTTTGACTAGATGCTCTTGCATCAGATTCTAGGGGAAGAAAAGAAGGATTCAATAAGATTTGAAGATTAATTTTTTACCTGGAGAACTATATTGTTGTTGCCCAAGTAACATATTCAATTGGTTGATACTTCCATTTTACTATATACTAAAAATACTCCTTACCTATAGTTCTCTTCGTCACTCTTTTATCCAAAATTGCATCAATCCTGCTGCATCCTTTTAAGAAATTGTTCTTCCCATTCTATGGTCTGATTCTCATTAATTACACTTGCATATGCTAGAAGATCCTTTGATTATTTGAATGGATACAAGTATTCTACATTGAATATGGGATAAATTCCAATATCACCTGGTAACTCTATCTCATATGCATTTGCATAAACTTTTCTCAATATTTTGCAAGGCCCAATCTTTTTTAATTTCAACTTGTTGTAAGTCCCTATAGCAAAACCTTTCCTTCCTCAAATACACCATGAACAAATCACCAATATGAAAGTCCACTTGTCTCCTTCTCAAGTCTACCCTTTTCTTATACTTACCACTTCTCTCCTACATTTCTTACTTAAAATTTTCCTGCAACGCTTTTTCACTCACTACAAAGTCTTCACCATCTGTACTTCTTAACTCTTGCATTCCCAAATTATTGAGCTCATACACCTCCTTTATATGCATTCCATATAAAATTTGAAATGGAATCATCCCAATGATCGTATTGGGAGAGTCATTATAAGAAATTCTTACTGAGCAAGTATCATATCCCACTATTTAGGATTTTCATACACTAATGATACATGATCTTTTCTTTGAAGTGACTTATAAAGAATTGTATTCAATGAGAATAAATTAAACTGCACCATAAATACCGAAAATATCAATAATTAAGAGACATAATAATCAAATATTAATACAAAAACTTGATAACGGAGTTCATCCCTAGTGTAGTATGTCTCTGGGTCCTGCTCTCAAATGGGTAGGCCTTTTTATTAACTCAGCAAAAGAATTTGGAAAAATACATAAGTATACCTAGAATTAAGTTGCAGAATCTTTGGTCAGATCAGAAAAAGGACAACACCATTGAATTTGTGGCATCGAATTACCCAAAAATGTCTGTCTCCATGCCCTAATACGACTCTGGCACTCCTAGACCCATGAAAAATCATGTTTAGGTTTTCGTGCATGCAACCTGCAATTACGTAATGTCCCCACTTTGGGGCATCATCACAGGGAAGAGATTTATGATGACTAGAGTAGCCAGATGGATGCTATAGTGAGTACATGGGTATTTGAGAGGAATTGTGGGGTCCAACTTGCATTAGTTATAATATTCCATCATTATGAGCCATTCTACACAGGTTGGCTTTGGTTTTGTTGCATTCCAACAATTTCTAGGATTTTGACTATTTTGAGCTATAAGTCAATCGAATTCACTGAAGAGGTCATTTTGGGCACATTACTTGGAGGAACCTCTCAGTGTAATAGCTCATTGGAATCGGGAGGAGAAACACTACAGGATGGGATGGCTAGAAGTGACTTTCAGTGGCTAGGGAAGCCACAAGGAGAGATAAGAAGCTTTTCAAAGGTAAAAAGGTTAATTAATTAATTAAAGTGATTTAATTAATTAATTAAATATTATTAAAATGAAAGTCACTTTGGAGGGACAAGGTGAGCCAAAAATTATAAAGGAAAGGCAAGGGCCTCTTCTCATTCATTCATGTATGTTTATCTTTTTATTTCTGGCTTCTAGCTAGTGAGCCCAACATTGGGGGTTTTGAGGGTTTGACTTAACAAACCCTAGAGGATGATTTAGTGGTGAAAGATTCCACCTAGCTTGTCCCAAAATTGGCCTCGAAGATTCAATACTCTCCCACACCATTCTAGTCAGATCTACATCGGTGTAGGAGGTTCTACACAACCACAAGCACAGGAAGAGGAGGAGGGCAGACCATTGGGGGTTTCCAGCAAGGGGAGCACACCATCCTTGGAGAGAGATTCGTTGTAGGATATTGGCAGGGCCGTTGAGGATTATATCACTTGGGTTTTCATTATAGGGCATTGGACATCACATCTAGTGCTTTCTGAGATAATTTTATGGCTCAGATTATTTCTTGAGTAGTGGGGCGAATTGAAGAGAAGGAGGGAATTTTTGAGATCCAAATCTAGTCTATTTGGAGGGGTTACACTTCAGATCTGACCCTGAGACATCACCTAGTGACTTACAGTGTCCTGATCTATATTTATGGAGAGTTTCAGAGCATTTGGAGGCCTCCTTCAGTAGGGACGAATTATGTAGGGCTTAAGTGATCCAGTCGGGTGCACCATTCAATGGGGGATTTCAAATCTATAGATATTGAGAGGGATCTTGGAGATTCGAGCACCTAGGTTGTTCTTAGCATCACTTGATCTATTAGTTGGCATATTTTGTATGGTGATTGGACACTTTTGGCAGAAGGGGCAAGTTATTGAGGGTTTCAACCTTCTATTGGAGCGTGGCATTCTTTAGCTGTAGAGTTTGGCATTCAGATCTGCTTGTATTGATCTTCATTTCTTATTCAGCCTTTGGAGGTATCTTTTGTATTAGCGGGAGAATTTTGTAGCAGCTCTTATCTATTGTCTATCTTATTGGCAATCTGTTGAGCATTCTAGATCGACATCTTCATCATAGCAGGTTTCTCTATTTTATGAATAAAGAAGATTTGAGATGTTTTGGCTTGTCTATCTTATTGTATATGGTTGAGGTATGTTCCATGGTTATCTCATTCCGTTATTTACTACATACACACATATAAACACATATAAACAACTAGATCAACAAACTGTTTGACGAAATACCACAACCAGAAAAAGTTTTAAAAAGACACTAAAACCATGATGATCCTTGCATAATGGATTGGGATCATTACAGTGGTATCAGAGTTTAAATCCTACAAACCTAAGGGGTCTTTATGGATAGTTGGAAGGACATGGATAGGATATCCTTTGATATATCATGTTTGGAGATCATATATGACAACCTTAGCAAGGAAATTAAGGCTGTACTAACCTTCCCACAATATGCAGCCTATAGAAATCCCCATTGGAGCAAATGGGATATTTTAGAGGGGATCATCATAGCAGATAAAATGAGAAAGGAAGCAGCTAGATGGTGGGAAGAACAGAAAAATCCCATGCCCAGTAGGAGCACACAACCTTGCCACAGTTGCAAGGGGTCGTGGGAACTAGATCATAGGTCCAGGGGTAAGGATCAGGAGCGCATTATTGAGGCATGTCATGATAGTGATGATGAGGTGTGTGAGGATGGAGCGATAGATGTGGATTCAGAGCAGTCAGATGATGAGATTGAGTCTTGCACAGAGGCTGGTGATAGTGATGATGACTCTTGCACAGAGGCTAGTGATGCTTGCACGCTTGAGGAGGATGATGACCCTTGTGTAGTAGATAGGCAACTGGATGGACATGATGATAGAATCAGTGTCTCAACAGACTTATCACATACCATTGATGACCTTACACCTCTGCACAATGGTGACACTAGTGAGGATTCACACGTGTTAGCACCTAGAGATGGTGAGCTTCCTATGGGAGTCGTGACACATCTGTCACTTGTTCAGACATCCATGATAGCCAAGTCACATGAGGAGATTAGTGGCACGTTAGGTATGATGGATGAGCCTAGTGTGAGGGATGCACACCATGGACAGGTAGGCCCACAGATCCAGGAGGAGGTACAGGATGTACCGACAGTTGACCTCACACATATAGGTCAGCCAGAGGAGATGGAGCCACAAATGTTGTAGACTCCATTGGTTGAGCAGATTCCAGAGGATGACATGTTGATTGAGAACTTACTTCTAGGATCGGTCTACATTGATGAGGATGCACTTTTTAGCAGTCATGATGACCATAACACATGCTTGGATACATCTCTATGGGATCCAAGTGCAGAAGATAGTAGTAGGTTGAGTGCACAGGAGGATATAGCTACTCATACAGGTTACAATGTGAGTAAGGGGGAGATGGCATCTAGTGATGGGATGCAGTGGCATACAGGAGTACCCATCAACACAATGGACAACGGACAATTCAGCACATCATCTTATGAAGAGGGTGTTTTTGGGGATTCCAGAGTTGACACTAGCGGGACTGACACTAGCAGTGAGGGGTCTGAGATGGCACCTCAGCATGACCATGATTAGGATTCACACCACTTAGCAGCACAGTTGAGAGTTAGTGAGGCTATGATTATGGAAGCCACTAGACGTATTGATGACATGTATGCAGTGATGGAAGATTATTGCTGGAGAGCACCAGTGGCATATGGTATTTTAGATGGAGGATTTTCCATGGATGATTTTCACACTCTCTGGGAGAGAGTATCTGTGATGAGGACTGACTACCAATAGTTGTTGACAGATAGGGATTATCTACTAAGGGTTGGTGAGATGTATCATGAGGCTCTGAGGGAGAAGGAGTTGGAGATGGACCAACTCACCTAGGAGTTGGAGAGCACTCAAGGATTCTTGAGAGGCACACATACCGCCCTTCAAGAATAAGAGTCTAGGACAGATGAGTCTCTTGAGGAGATCCATCAAAGATCCACTTCATCTGTCTTAGTGGACACTCATATGTATCAGCCAGTCACATTGAAAAAGGATGTTAATGATGTAGCAGAGGAGCACCAGTTGATGGGGGACACTTCCATTTTTGTCTTGGGAGTGGTTGATCTCCATATAGAGATTGATCTAACAACATGCCCAGGATCGATGATACAACATGAGTCTACAGGAGACAACATGAGTATGTCAGAGCATACGATGATGAGGGATAATTCATAGAGTCATGTCAAGATGTATGGTGGCATTCAGAGGGATATAGTGCCTTGCAGAGAGGAGACACACCTAGGGGATCATGCAGATGTCACTCCTTTGCAACAACACTTAGTTATGAGAGATCACCTTCACCATTTTAGCAGTTGCCTGGGTGATGGGAAATGGAGAGTGGTTTACCAGTAGTTGGAGGAGTTGCTTATGATTGTACCTAATGATTAGGGGTTAGTGATGACTATAGGAAAGAAGTTATCATGGATACCGATGGACGAGCTTATGGTCGAATCCTTGGGATTGACCAAAGCCTGTGACGCTCTCCAGTCCTACAGTCAGTTGCAGATATGTCTGTTACCCTTTTCTGACACATTTATCATTGACGGAAACATGAGGATGATAGAAGATGAGTACATAGGTCTTTTGACAGTGATTAGTCTCACACATGAGTATTTAGAGGAGATTGGAAGTGATAAACTTCCAAGTTTTCCATGGGACCCCATAGTCCATTTTGTTAGCATGATGTTCATGTTGACCCAGGTTGCACCAGAGAGCCACACACTCCACCTTGGTTTGGTTTGGAGTGGGTCTAGAGGTACTTTTCCTATGGGGTGAGATATTTTCTTCTACTTGGCCATCATGATAGGGAATGGAGAGGTTTGGATACGTACTTCTTCTACAGAGATGCCTATACAAATATAGTATCTGGACACGAGGTCCAATGGTCATAGGTATTTTAGCTGGAGGACCCAGGAGAGGAGGGTTCAGGATGTATTCATGGGGCAGACAATCATGGTCAAAGTAGTGCAGTGTCGGCGTGAGGATCTTTGACAGAGGTTAACATGGGACCCAGGGATTGCAGGATTGATCAGTTCATTGACCAACAGGGGAGAGTGGACCATGGCAGGGGAAAATCACTCTAACTTTACATTGATCTTTAGTGTTGAGAGGAGCACATCGGTTGCGGGTGCCTCACAGAGGTCTTGCATCACCTCAGTCGGGCACCATCACGTGCAGTTGATGGAGGCCGTGTGGATATTGGTAGAGATTTGTAGGATGGACTCATTCCGATATGAGGCCATGGGTCAGGTGTAGGAGGTTCATAGGGTTGATATCTTCCAGGACTATTCTTCACAGATTATTGTAGTTCATTTCCTGATATGGGATCCAGGGGGTGGAGTTTTCTATTGTTCATTGTTGGATGGGTTCTACTATGTATCCCATGGGTGGACATGGGATCCTGGTACTTTACTTTTATGGATTTGGGTATTGCTTGAGGACAAGCAATTTTCTAGCAGGGAGGACTATAATGTCCCCACTTTGGGACATCATCACAAGGCAGAGATTTATGATGACCAGAGCACCCAGATGGATGTTATAGAGAGTACAGGGGTGTTTGAGAGGCATTGTGGGGTCCATCTTGCATTGATTATCATATTCCATCATTATGAGCCATTCCGCACAGGTTGGCTTTGGTTTCGTTGCATTTTGATGATTTCCAGGATTTTGACTATTTTGAGCTATAAGTCAATGGAATTCACTGAAGAGGTCATTTTGGGAACATTACTTGGAGGAACCTCTCATTGTAATAGCTCATTAGAAACAATAGGAGAAACACTATAGTATGGGATGGATAGAAGTGACTTTCAGTGGCTAGGGAAGCCACAAGGAGAGATAAGGAGTTTTTCAAAGGTAAAAAGGTTAATTAATTAATTAAAGTGATTTAATTAATTAGTTAAATATTAATAAAATGAAAGTCACTTTGGAGGGACAAGGGGAGCCAAAAATTATAAAGGAAATGAAAGGGCCTCTTCTCATTCATTCATGTATGTTTATATTTTTATTTCTGGCTTCTAGATAGTGAGCCCAACATTGGGGGTTTTGAGGGTTTTGACTTAACAAACCCTAGAGGATGATTCGGTGGTGAAAGATTCCACATAACTTGTCCCAAGCTTGGTTGCAGAGATGAAATACTCTCCCAAACCATTCTAGTCAGATCTACATCAGTGTAGGAGGTTCTACACAGCCACATGCATAGGAAGAGCAGGAGGGCACACCATTGGGGGTTTCCAGCAAGGGGGGCGCACCATCCTTGGAGAGATATTCGTTGTAGCATGTTGACAGGGCCGTTGAGGATTATATCACTTGGGTTTTCATTATAGATCCTTGTACATCAGATCTAATTCTTTCTGAGATATTTTTATGGCTCAGATTATTTCTTGAGCAGTGGGGCGAATTGAAGAGAAGGAGGGCGTTTTTGAGATCTAGATCTAGTCCGTTTGGAGGGGTTACACTTCGGATATGACCCTAAGACTTCACCTAGTGACTTGTAGTGTCCTGATCTATATTTATGGAGAGTTTCAGAGCATTTGGAGGCCTCCTTTAGTAGGGATGAATTATCTAGGGCTTCAGTCATCCAGTGGGGTGCACCATTCAGTGGGGCATTTCAGATCTACAGAGATTGAGAGGGATCTTGGAGATTCGGGCACCTGGGTTGTTCTTACCATCACCCAATCTATCAGTTTTCATATTTCATAGGGTAATTGGACACTTTTGGTAGTAGGGCTGAGTTATTGAGAGTTTCAACCTTCTATTGGAGCGTGGCATTCTTCAGCTGGAAAGTTTGGCATTCAGATCTGCTTGTATTGATCTTCATTTCTTATTCAGCCTTTGGAGGCATCTTTTGTATTAGAGGGAGAATTTTGTAGCAACGCTTATCTATTGTCTATCTTCTTGGCCATCTGTTGAGCATTCCATATCAACATCTTCATTGTAGCAAGCTTCTCTATTTTATGAATAAAGAAGAATTGAGATGTTTTGGCTTGTCTGTCTTATTGCATATGGTTGAGGTATGTTCCATGGTTATCTCTTTCTTTTATTTTCTGCATACACACATATAAACACATCTAAAAATTATATCAACAAAGTGTTTGACGAAATACCACAACCAAGATTTTTTTTTAAAAAGACACCAAAACAATGATGATCCTTGCATAATGGTTTGGGATAATTACAAATTAATTCACTGTACTTTTCCTTGAAAAATGTGACTGTTCGTACCGTCGCGCACCCTCCTCCAGTCCGTGGGAAAAATGAGAATTTAAATTAAATGTTGGGGAGACTAACCAATGAATTCGTTTGGATCAAAGGTTCGTGGATTGTATGTAATACGTTTGGTTAGGGGGAGGTCCTGCGGGCCTCCCCTTTTGGGCTTGTAGTTATAACAATATATATATATATATATATATATATATATATATATATATATATATATATATATNATGTGTGTGGTTTGAACCTCTACCAAGTTTGGAGTTGTCATTTAGATTTGTCAGAGTTGGAAGTTTGGCCACCATATTTGGTGGGACCTTTGCCGGATTTGGTGGGTATTTTTTATTTTTGAAAATTCGGTTATGGGCCCTCATTGGGCATTTTCCCACTGCCATGTGGTAGGCCATGACTGGGCCACATGGAATCCAACAATTGGCCCACGTCATTGACCTTACAGTAACCCGACCACTTTACGTATCTACCACGTCATCCTGCCATGTATGGTACGGATTCCACATGTATGCCATGTCATGGATGACCTGCGACATGGTTGTACGCACTACCATGTCGCACTTCTTGATTGGCCCACATGTTTACTGAAAAATGAAGAAAATGAGTGATGTGGCATCCTCTGGAGCTACCATGTCACCACGATGATGTCATGTTGATGTCATCATGACATGTGTCATTCTCTATGTATGCCACGTACATTGTATGGATTCTAACTCCATCCATACTGATGTTGACGTCAACAGTACAGATGTTGACTCATCCCTGCTAATTGGGCTAGGTTGACCAAAATTTTGACCGAAAATATATTTCGATCTATAACTCCGTTTGATGATCCATTTACATTGTTGGAAATATTGCAACATTCTCTTCACAATGATTCCAATTTCACCGAGTTTTGAGGACTTTGAATATTTTTCCTTTCTCTCTCTGCTGAGGCCATTCCGAGCTTTCTGAGTTGCTTCTATGAATTCTAAGTTGTACTTAGTCTTCTATGGATCCATTTTGGATCACGCCTTCCCACTAAGATATTTTTGGACCACCAAAATCTTTCATTAATCAACAGATAAGTGAGGGAAGAGTTCCCTCACCTTGTCCTTGTCAATCCACTTTTCCTTTCTTGGATGTGTTCCCTTTAAGCCTACTCGAAGATAATCAACATCACCCCTACGTGAAGTCCTTGCACTTCTATCCAGGATGATATATTCCTTTAATTAATTCAAGTACTCAGGAGAAAACTCATCAACTGAAGGTATTGAAAATTCCTCACCCTGATCCATGATCATGGGAGGCTAAAAAAGTTTCACGTTCTCCACCTTTACAACTGAGTAGATCTGCATAGAAGGTGGAATATCTAGACGAAAATAATTGGTACCACTTTTCTCCAAAATAGTGAAGGGTCCATAATGGATGGGATTGAGTTTCTTTCCTTCACCCTTCAATATTTCCTTGTTGATGTGAATCCATACTAGGTCTCCATCTGGGAACTAATGATCAACGCTATGTTTGTCATTTCGAGCCTTATATTATGCTTGAATTTTCTCCAAATCTTCCATGAATACTTGATGTACCTATTGGATCCTCTAAATGAACTTGCAGGCTCTATCTTTGTTTCCATCTTCATTTGAATTGATATCTCTCCCATACATGAAGTCCAAAGGAACCTTAGGTAAATACCTAAAACATGTTTTGGGTATTTACCTAAGGTTCCTTAAATGAGTGGAGGAATGTAAGGCTTGATTGTAAGCATGTTGTACATAGTATATCTTCTCATCCCATAATTTGGGATTCTTACTGCAACAACCTCGAAGAAAAAATACCATTGTTCGATTAACAACCTTTATTTATCTGTCGATCTGTGGAGGGAAAGAAATTCTCCTCTTCAACTTGGTGTCAATCATTCTCCACAAACTTGTCCAAAAATCCCCAAGGAATCGAGTATCTCAATCTGAGATAATGGATGTGGGTAACCCAAAGTGAACCCAAGCATATTGAAAGAAGAGATTAGTAGTCTTCTCAGTAGTGATCTGCTCTTTACATGGCATTAATGTAACAACCCGACTAAAATAGTGGCATAGGGTTTATTAACTATAATTAATTAGATAATTAACTATCCTAATATGTTTTAGTTAAACAATGATTATTTATTAATAATATTAATTGATTGATTATTTATTAATTAATTGTTTATATCTGTTGATTGATTAATTAATTAATTAATTGACTCATTAAAGATTTGAGTTATAAATTAAAGGGGCTTAATAACTTTAAATGATTTATAATAAGACTTTATGTATGTAAGGGGGGAATGAAGCATGGGGTGGAAGGATAAGGTAATAAAGGAATCAAATAAGATAATAAAGGGGAGGATAAGGTAATTAATGGAGGATAGGGAGTCAGCGAATGGGAGGAGATATGAGGAGGAAGAGTCTGATGGCAGATGATTATGAAAATTTGGGGGAGGATCATTATTGGGGAGGAGGTCTGTATTTATGTGGCATATTTTTTTCTAGTTTTGGAGGAGTTTGGTTTTGGGGGTTTTTGTGAACCATTGCAGGGAGCACAAGGATGTTGGGGGTTTTGGGCATGGGGGCCAGGATTCCTTACGGTATCCTGGAGCTAGGGAGTTGTATAGGCTTCTCCTAGCTGGCTGGGTGGTTAGTCGGTTTGGGCAGGGTTTGGTCAAAGTAGCAGGTTGGGCAAAGAAACAGAAAGGACGGCTAGATATTGGGATAAGAACATTAGCCAGAGGTATCTATATTTTGTTATGTAATTTATTAGATTGTTGTTCATAAATTAATTTACGTTGTTTATATGATGATTAATGAATTACTTATGCATGGAAATAAATTTAATGTGTAATTGTATGAATTTTATTAGGCTTAATTAATTGAGGTCATTACACATGGTATCATAGTTGTAGTTCACATTCTAGAGCCTTAAGGGCCTATCCACCTACCCACCTAACAGCTTGTAAGAAGGACAATATCTAACCCGCTCTAGGCGATATGCATACACAACCAGAAAGAGAATTAGTATGGATATGTGGCTCTCCATAACTGGAACAAAAGAAGAAAAGAGAAGCAAGGGATTGTAGCAGTTAGTATGCATGCAATCCAACTTAAGAAAATTTACTTAGAAAACATGCAGGGTCTAGAGGAAACTTTCACGACCAAGTCACATATGAAGGAAAACACAGTTGTACTAAGAATATTGGAACCACATAACATATACATGACTCAGTGCACCCTACAGTATCTAGATCAAGAAAAAAATAGCAGACAAGTTCTAAGAGAATACTAAATCTTGACAAACAATAATAATTTAGATATTCTGTCAGTTGAGTAAGACCCTGTACAAATGTGAGAGGAACCAAGAACAAAATTGTAAAGAAAAATAAAATAAAATAGAAAGACTGTAACCACAACCACAAATTTACTGATCCATAGCTAGATATAGGGTGTAGAAAGAAATGGCGAGTAGATATCACTGGGTTCGGGTGCTACCTCTGTCACCCACAACAATGGATTAGATGACTGCACAATTAGTGATGCCATTGTAGCACCATAACGAGACCTGAAGGAAAGAAAAGAAAAATAATCTTTGGATCATTCTCTTTGCACTCCCTCGCCAAATGACTGAGCCCAACACCAACAACGAAATACCAAGATATCAGAGCATTCTAACATTATGTAGACATGGTGTATATGAATACTATGTAGTGCTTCTAAGAGTGTAAATGGTATAGCCACTGTCATCATGAGCAACAACTCAACTATGATAACCCAAAACAAAAAACAAAAAAACAACCAAGGCATTCAATATAACTATATAGAATTTCAAAAGTGTAGATTTCAAAATTAAGAAAAATATCCCACAGAATCAAAAGAAAAAAATAGAAATTTCCCCATTATTGACCCACTTACATTCCATCTCAACCCTAAGAGGAGCACCAGATGGGGCATCAAATACATAAATGAGTTCAAAAATCTAGAAGATAAGACAAACACTACCCACAAAAAAAATGCAATAGTAAAACACGATAAAACAAATCATGTCCTGACAATCGGAATAAAATATAAGGAGCAGCGATCCAAGGAAAATCTAAGCAATCTAGGTATTCATGACAAATAGGAAAAAAAAAAATTCTGAGTTTTTAAGGAATTGAAAGCCATCAAGCAACTATCCACAAACTCTAAGCAATATTTACAAAACCTCAAACAATACTAGGGTCTCTCGTGCAAATTCTACTACAAATATCCTAAATATAAACCTATTTAGGTCCATTTGAACTCGATATCAACAATTGACACCTACTTAATGATTAATCCATATTGTTTAGGGAAAACCCTGGCTAAAAGAACAACTCTATGTGGTTTCGATATGATTATGAACGATATTTCGGTGCGCAAAACCCAGCATGCGCCGAGACCGCCGACAATAGGCAAATGCTCTACCCATACCAAGCCAAGGAGACACAAGACAGGTTGTTATAACCCCTTTAGATTTTGTAAAGAAAAAAAAAAACGACTATAGTAGGAGTCGAAGCCAAAAAGTTTGATCCAAAGTCGAACGTGCTAATCCACAAGAAATACATAAAATTTTATAAAAAAAAAATATAATAATATCTGCTAAAGCCCCTTTGAATGCTCGTAAACAGAAAAGGGCGTTATGTGCTCAAGTCAAGCCCATCGACCAAATCTAGTGAATATAACAAATTCCACAACCAATACACAATAGTCAAAGTAGTGCACAAGTCCAATAAAGTCACTCAACATGAGGATTGACATAACCTACACGCAACAACACCACTCACAGGCAGCCTTCGATTCAGAAAATGTAGTGCTACAGAGGAAGAGCTCTCCTCAGCCTCTCCTTCCACAACAAAACCAAGCCCAAGAAGCAACATGACACATAAGCAACATAGCCCAGTGTCAGAGAGGATCATAGTGTTTTCACAATGTGGCCACCCGAAATGTAGCCCAAAAACCAAAACCAAACGCAACCTGTAAGCTATACAAAAAAAATAATAATAACACACAAAAAAAAATCAAACAAAAAAAAAATAGCCCGCAGGCCTAACTCCGAGCTTATTTAACAAGTAGTATCACACAACTCAAAGCCAGCAACCAAGTGCTAATATAAGACACCAAGGAATGAGGGAACACACCACTATGCTACACGCACCCTCCATTCCTGGAACATGAATTACCAGGGTCGACCTAGTAGGGATATGGCTATGGACGCCAACCTCATCCTTCACCCTGAAAGCTTAAAAAAAAAAAAACGAAATGTAAAGAGGAGAAGGGTAGGGTTTGAAGAGATAAAAAGGAAGAGATTAGGGTTAAGGGATGAGCGCCAGGGGGGAGGGGGCAAGTGGGCCTCATGCGAGGACCCACGATGCCCAATGTGATTATTTAAATTATTGTTATTTATCATTTTATTTTTTTTATTTTTTATTTTTTATTATTATTATTTTTATTATTATTGTTTATATAAACATTTAATTTTGTTTTATTATAATTGTTTTATAAACATTTAAATTATGTATGAAAATTTATTAAAAAAAAAGGATTTTTTTTTGTTTTTTTTTAAATTTAATTCAAAATTAGTTAATTCAAAATAATATGTAAAAGATATGGTGTAGATATTTTTAAATTACATTTTAAATATAATTTAAAATTATATATTTTAAATTGATTTAAATTATATATATATATATATAAATTGGGTTTAAACTTGTATAGGTTTAAAAGTAATGAGTTAATCACCTTAGGTTGAAAATCACATTAATTAGCATTAAACACAAAGTATAAGGACTTAGAACAAGATAAGCGGGAGGGGGCTGTATGCGCACTAGGCGGGTAAGTTAGAGAAATTGGCTAGTATGGTGCAAAGCAAGCATAGTTACCAGGCGAGGGAGTCAATAGTTTTCTTAGGCAAAGAAATCAAGCTTAGATGCTTTAGCCTTAACCTAGCAACCTCCCCTAAAGAGAGTAACGTCTGTTTACAAACATGTAAAGAAAAACTTACGCCTAACCTTGTTTTCTAGTTTAAGTTGCGCAAATTTGAAACTTCCTTGAACTCACCCTGACAACTTTGGTTGATGTAGGTTAAATCATACAAGATGGTTAGGAATCAAGGGAATTGAGGTAGAAGAGCATCGTCACAGGCATCGCCAACATCGTCAGCACTGCCGCCACCATTGCTTTAACTAGCTCTCATATTGCGCTCGTTGGAGGCCATAAATGAGACTTTAAAAGGGTGAAAACTAGTAGGGATCAAAGCGGAACCCCCACCATCTGGAACGGGTAATCCAGAAGCGTCGAGGGATTCAGGGGGAGGACCTCCACCCGAAGACATCAATAGAGAACTGCAGAAGATCAAACTTCCAGAATTTTCTGGGGGTCGCGCTAGTGAACACGCAGAAGCATGGTTGGAAGGCATGATAAGGTGTTTTTCCTTAGGGGACTATGCGTCCACCTCAAAGGAAAAGATAACGATTTTTCAATTGAGAGACAGTGCCTTGAAATAGTGGGGCAACCTGGAAAGGCAATTGCATCTTACCCCAAACACCATATCCTGGGAACTTTCCGAGGAGAGGTTCCAAAGGAAATATCTACCAGTTTACTATGAGGAATAAAAGGTAGGAGCGTTTCATGCTCTAGTACAGGGAAAAAAAACTGTAGAAGAATATGATATTAGGTTTATGGAATTGGTCAAGTATGTTTCATATATGGATAATGACCAACGATAGGTAGAATGGTTCATCTATAGGCTAAACCCTAAGATAAGGGCTATGGTGCAGATGTGGAAACCGTCTTTAGTAGTGGAAGCTGTGGAAAATGTGCGTTATGCAGAGGAACACATGAACTTAACCGGAGGTACAAGACCGACCTTTTCGCATTACCCTAGATTTGTGGCGAAGGCCCCTAGGATATTTCCCAGGGGAGGGGGATCAAGGCCACCTCCATATGGTAACAGAGTCGCACCAAGGACAGTAGTTGCAGGGATTTCAATGGCAACAAGTGCAATATCTCTTTCATCACCAATGATGTAGGCAGGTCCATGACCATCTCAAGGAATAGCTAGTAGGGGCAGGGGTTCCAGGGGAAGGAACTCATTTCAGAGATAGTCACAGAATAGTGCATAGCTTCAATCTTGTGTTAACTGTTGGGGATGTGGAGAACCCCATTACCAACGTGACTGCCCAGAGTTACAATCAGGATTTGTGCATAGAGAAGGAATGGCCCCAATGGGAAGAGCAAGTAGAAGCCACCAGATTTATGTAGTGGTTAATAATCGCCATGCCGAGCATCAATCCATGGTGATGGTGTCATCAGGTATGCTAAATCATATCAATGTTAATATTTTATTTGATTCCGGTGCGACAAATAGTTTCATTTCACCATATGCATTAGAAAAGACTGGGTTGGCAGCCTACGAGCACGATGACTTTAAACAAGTCGAGATGGCTTCGGGGAAAAAAAAAGTAGTAGGACCTAACGTTGATAATTGTATAGTAGACCTGCGAGTGTGTACTACCAGGTTGAAGGTATACATCACTGCTCTCAGGGTGTATGACCTAATCATTGGAATGGATTGGTTAGAAGCTCATCAAGCTTTGGTAGTTTGTTTCGCAAAAAGGGTGCTTTGTGTCGACGATGAAGGAAGACTAGTTGAGATCCAGGGTGTACGGAGAAGGGTGTCATTACACTTTATCTCAGCTATGAAGGTTAAATGATTCTTGAGGTAAGGGTGTTGACTATATGTAGTGGAAGCAGTGACTGAAAGGAATGAACCCTCATTATATCAATACCCGGTATTGTTAGAATTTAAGGATGTTTTTCTGAATGTGTTACCAGGGTTACCACCTGAGAGGGAGCTTGATTTTACTATTGAGCTAAAACCTAGTGTAGAACCAATTTCCAAGACTCTGTATCGAATGACAACGCCAGAACTTTGTGGTTTGCAAATGTAGTTGAAAGAGTTATTAGACTTAGGGCTAATAAAGCCCAGTGTTTCACCTTGGGGTGCACCAGTAATTTTTGTAAAGAAGAAGGATGGATCCTTATGATAGTGTATATATTACAAGGACTTGAACCGTGCTACAGTGAAAAATATGTACCCGATGCCACGAATAGATGACCTCTTCGATCAGATGAAAGGAGCAGTAATATTCTCAAAGATCGATTTGTGATCCGGTTATCATTAGTTAAGGATTAAGGAAGGCGATATCCCAAAGACTGCCTTTCAAACTTGGTTTGGGCATTATGAGTTTGTCATAGTACCTTTCGGATTGACCAATGCACCAGCAGTATTCATGAGCCTCATGAATGGCGTATTCTGAAATTACTTAGACCGTTTTGTACAAGTCTGTCTAGATGACATCCTCATCTATTCCAAAAATGAAAGAGAACATGAGGAACACTTGAGTGTCATGTTGTCCTGCCTTAAAGAGAACAAATTGTATGGGAAGTTTTCGAAGTGTTCCTTCTTTCAGAAAGAGATCCACTATTTAGGTCATATCATTTCCAGTGAAGGAATCTTTTTGGACCCAGAAAAGGTAAAGGCCATTATGGAGTGGCTAGTGCCGAAAATTGTCCATGAGGTGAGAAGCTTCATGGGGCTAGCAGGTTATTATCGGAGATTTCTAGAAGGATTCTCAAAAACAACGAAACCCATCACCACTTTTCAATGCAAGGGGGTTAGGTATGAATGGACAAAAGAATGTGATAGTGCATTCATTGAGCTTAAGAGGTTACTAACTAGTACGCCAATTCTACGAGTGCCAGATATGGAAAAGGACTTCACAGTCTACATAGATGCCTTGAAGAAAGGGTTGGGGGCCATGCTAATGCAGGATGGAGGAGTGATAGCTTATGCATCAGGGAAGTTAAAGAAACATGAAGAGATTTACGCTACTCACAATTTAGAGTTGGAAGTTGTAATGCTAGATTTGAAACATTGGAGGCACTATATTGTGGGGCAAAAATTTGAGCTCAAAATGGACCATCAAAGTTTAAAACATCTCTTCACTCAAAGGGATCTGAATGCTTGGAAAAGGCGATGGAGTGAGTTTATGAGTGAGTACAATTTTGGTATTTCATACATCAAGGGAAAGGAAAATGTGGTTGCATATGCCTTGAGTAGGAGACCACATGTCTTCTCCTTGGTACCCTTAAAGGTCAATTTTAGGGAACGTGTGTTGTCGCAACTCCAAGGAGACAGTTGGTATTTAGAGGTTACTTCAAACCTCCAGAGTGGGAGGAAATTAGATCCAAATTATGAAGGATATAGTCTGGAAGAAGACAGACTATTGAGATATCGAGGAAGGATGTACACCCCTGAAGATGGGGATATTCGAAGCACCATATTGAAGGAATCCCATAGAGCATTTTATTGTGTGCATCCGGGTGTGAAGAAGATGTACGCATACATGAGGAAGCTCTTCTTCTGGGTAGGCATGAAGCGCGATGTATTCCATTTTTTCTCCAAGTGCCTAGAGTGTCAACAAGTGAAAGCTGACCACCATCACCCGACAAGCCTCCTACAACCACATGATGTTCCTATGTCCAAGTGGGAAGTCATCTCTATGGATTTTGTTGTGGGGTTACCACTCACATATCATAGACAGAATGTCATTCTTCTGATAGCTGATAATTTAACCAAGAGTGCTCATTTTATTCTGGTTAGAAACACTTACGATGTCACTGATGTGGCACATGTGTTTGTAAACGAGGTTATCCATTTGCACGAGATACCTAAGAAGATCATTTCCGATAGGGACTCTAGATTCACTTCTAGGTTTTGGACAAGTTTGCAGCCAACGTTGGGGACTTAGTTGAACTTAAGCACAACTTATCATCCTGAAATAGATGGGAAAACTGAGAGAGTAAATTAATTCATGGAAGACATGCTTAGGATGTATGTCATGGATAATCAAACTCAGTGGGAGAAGAACCTAGATTTGGTAGAGTTTGCCTACAATAATAGTTCTCATAGCTCCATCAGAATGCCACCCTATGAAGATCTGTATGGAATACGATGCATAACATCATTGAGTTGGGATAGAATAGAAGACCGAGTAGTAGTAGGTCCAGAATTGATTCAATAGATGGAGGAACAAGTGATTCAAATTAGGTAGAGACTAAAGGAATCACATGATAGGTTGAAAATTTATGCGGATGCACACAGGACCGACCAAAGTTATGAAGTGGGAGACCTGGTTTTCATTCGTATCAGGCCTAACAAGAGTACCATACGGTTCGAGAAGGGGATAAAGTTGTCACCTTGATTTATAGGACCATAAAGAATCCAAGAGAAAATTGGACCTGTTGCTTATCATCTTGTACTGCCACCCCACTTGCATAAAACTCATAATGTTTTTCATGTATCTGTTTTACATCATTATGTTGCTAATGAATCACATAAACTAAATTGGAAGGAATTGCAGGTATCGAACATGGGAACTCTCATGGTAGAACCATTACGCATATTGGACCATAGAGTTTGACAACTTAGGAACCATCTGGTAGACCAAGTTAAGGTCCAATGGGACAAGTATAGTCCAGGATCTACTACTTGGGAAAACACCGAGACATTATGATGAGACTATCCCTCACTTTTTTGACCACCTCGAGAATATGTTTCTCGAAGGTTGGGTGTATGTAACACCACCCTTTTACTTAGACAATCAGGATTACCTGAGGCCTACACACTTTTATTTTCTATTCACAAGCGAAACTATTCAATGATACACTTGAACTTTTTAAGACGTATGAACCTTTATGAATGTTTAAAAATATATGGATAATGATGGATATGATGTGATATATAGTGAGAATGTAAATTTTATGAATGTTTAAATGTTATTGATGATGATGGATATAATGTGATCTACTATGTGAATATAAGTTTTATGAATGTTTAAGTGTTATTGATGATGATGGATATGATGCGGCATATTGTGTGAATGAGAATCCTATGAAGATTTAAATGTTATTTGAATGATGATGGGATATGATGCGATCTATTTGGTAAATGATAATTTTATGAATGGGTGTCGAAATTGAATTATGGGATATTATGAGATCTATTTCTAACTTGAAAACTTTGATGTTAAGTTGTTGGAACACGAATAGTGAATTGAAATGATGATTGTATGTAATTACATGATGATAATGCATAGAAATGTATGAGTATGTTTTACAGACTAATCTGCAGGTTATGGGCTATGAAATAGCCAAGGGATAATGATGATGAAAGTGGATGTCATGACCACTAGCCGAGAAACATTATGGTATCAATATTTGTATGTGAAATTTTATTGGTTTGGATGCATTGTTATGATATGCGGACCAGTGCAGGATTTTAGGTGATGAGACTGTCCAAAACCGAATAAACGATGACAAAACTCCCAGCAACATGGTGCCACTGTATATTCCATTATAGGGTGTGGACCCTAGTTATGATTAGGAGGGGTGAAGGCATTTCCCACCATGTATCCTCCGAAACCTAAATTCATGGGAGGATGGTGTTAGCTCATGCTCCCCTAGACATGTGATGATGACTGTCAGTTGCCTCCTGGCAAAGCTTGGTCAAGATAGTGACACTTCTGCTTACAGTTTCTATTTGGAGTTAGGTCAATATAGTTGACGCTCCAAGATAGTCCAACAGAGGAAGGATAGGAATGAATATGGAAGTATGTTAGGGAGGAAGGATGAGTAGAAATAGTTGAGAAAGTATGGAGATTTGTCTTATGGTGTAATTTATTGGTTTCCCCTTCTAAAAAGAAAATGTGTATATATGAATATTCATAATTACGTAACAAAACCACAATTGTCTAAATAAAATTGTTGAACTAGATAATTGTAATTAAATGATTTCACAAACATTTGATTGGTTTATTGTCTTTTATAAAAGAATAGTCTTGTTGATTGGATTGTATGCATACATAAATTACTATAAGGGTGATAGTTATTGATTATTAGCACATGCACGAGACTTGTATGTACTAGCTACACATGCATTTCTTGCACATGTACACTAGTATGAATGAGTTTCTTGGCTTACTTACTAATAATGTTAGTTAATTGTTATGAATGTGTGAACCATGTTTCTTTTCCCTTGTATCATAGAATACTTTAACTTAGGGACAGAGTTTCCTGAAGGGTGGGTGTATGTAACAACCCTGGTTAAATAGTTTCATAGGGTTTATTAACTATAATTAATTAGATAATTAACTATCCTAATATGTTTTAGTTAAACAATGATTATTTCTTAATAATATTATTTATTTATTAATTGTTTATATATGTTGATTGATTAATTAATTAATTAATTGACTCTTTAAAGATTTGAGTAATAAATTAAAGGGGCTTAATAACTTTAAATTATTTATAATAAGACTTTATGTATGCATGGGGAGGAATGAAACATGGGGCGGAAGAATAAGGTAATAAAGGAATCAGATAAGGTAATAAAGGAATGGGATAAGGTAATAAAGGGGAGGATAAGGTAATTAATGGAGGATAGGGAGTCGGTAAATAGGGGGAGATATTATGGGGAAGAGTATGATGATAGATGATTATGAAAATTTGGGGGAGGAGCATTATTGGGGAGGAGGTCTGTATTTTTGTGGCATATTTGTTTCTCGTTTTGGAGGAGTTTGGTTTTGGGGGTTTTGGTGAACCATTGCAGTGGGCACCTGGTTGCTAGGGGTTTTGGGCATGGGGGCCAAGATTCTTTACGGTATCCTGGAGCTTGGGAGCCGGACATGCTTCTCCTAGCTAGTTGTGTGGTTAGTCGGTTTGGGCAGGGTTTGGTCAATGCAGCAGGCTAGGCAAAGCAGTAGAAAGAACAGTCGGATATTGGGATAACAACATTAGCCAGATGTATCTATATTATGTTATGTAATGTATCTATATTCTGTTATGTAATGTATCTATATTCTATTATGTAATTTATTAGATTGTTGTTCATAAATTAATTTATCTTGTTTATATGATGATTAATGAATTACTTATACATGTAAAGAAATTTTATGTGTAATTGTATGAATTTTATTAGGATTAATTAATTGAGGTCATTACAATTAATATACACATCTTCCTGAACCTATCCACTACAACATAAAAATATTCATGACCCCTTTTCGACATTGGTAAATCCCTTACAAAATCCATGGAGATACTTTCCCATGGATGGGGTGGAACATGCAGTGATCAGTATAGCCCCAATTTTCTATTAGTGTGCTTACAAGTAGAAAATATCACACACCCATTTACACATTTAGCTACAATTTCTTTCATCTGAGGCCAATAAAAAAACCTCTATAGATGAGCCATAGTTTCTCCTACCCTAAAATTCCCAGACACAAGAGAAGTGTGAGCTTCTCGTATTACATGGACTCGTTCACTTGTCGGGATACAATAGTTCTCTACCTGTGAACCATGGGTTAGATTCTCATATACTTATTTAAAATATTCATCGATTGCATATTGTTCCACATAGCTATCACAAGATAAAGAAAATTCTTCAAAATAATAGAAGCAACAATAGGAGGTCTAGAAAGCATATCAAATACCTTGTTACTCGTACCCTTTTTGTACTTGATTACCAAATTAAATTGTTGTAGGAAACCCATCCATATTTAATGTTGATATTGCTACAGTTTTGTCTGTTCTTGGAGATACTATAAGGGTTGATGATATGTATGTATGATTGTTTACTTCCATAACAAGTAGTGATTCCATTTCTTTATGCTTTGAACTAATGCATAGAAATATTTATCATATGAAGGATAGTTAACAAAACCTTCGTTAAAAGTTTCAGAGTGTTAACAAATAGGCTTACGATATTACATCAATACTGCACCCATGGCATACCCGCTGAAATCTATCTCAATCTCCAAGGGTTGTTGAATATTCGACAGTGCTAATACCGATGTGGTACTGATATTTTCCTTCAAAGTGTCGAAAGCATTTTGTTCCTTTCCTCCCCATTGAAAAGTGTTCTTCACACTGTCTAAGTCATGCAAAGGATATTCTATAAAGGAGAAGTTTGAAATGAATCTCCTCCAGTACTGGACTGGACCTAAGAATATTTTTATTTTGATTAGACTTTTGGGTTCATGGAAATTCAAAATTACATCAACCTTGGAAGGATCAATTTTGAATTGTCCTCCTACAATATGACCTAAGTACAAGTGTTGTCTTACCAAATTCACATTTGGACAATTTTACATACAACTTTTCCTTTTGCAAAGTATCCAATAATTGATTTGCATGCCCTACATGTTCATCCCAAGTCCTGCTAAATATAAGAATTGCGTCTAAATATACAATCACAAAATCATCTAGAAATGGCCTGAATACATCATTCATCACACGCATGAAGGTTGTCATAGAATTACAAAGGCCAAATGGCATAACTAACTACTCAAACAATCCCTGTCTGGTTTTAAAGGAAGTCTTTCGTGCATCATGTTCTGCAACCCTGATCTGATCGTATCCATTGCGCAAATCCAACTTAGTGAAATAACCAACATACTTTAACTGATCAAATAAATTATCTATATGAGGAAGAGGCTATCGATTTTTCATCGTGATTTTATTTAAGGACCAGTAATTGACACAAATTTTCCATGTTCCATTCTTATTTGGAACCATTATGATCGGATAACCACAAGGATATGAGATGGGCCTGATTACCCCTTGATCCAATAAGACTTGTACCTATTTTTTGATCTCTGTCATCTCTACAACTGACATCTTGTACATTCCCACATTAGGAATATGAGAATCCTGTTGAAGATGTATTTCAAGTTGGATTTTCCTCTTGGGAAGTAATCCATCTGGTTCCTTGAAAATATCATCATACTTAGAAACAATATCAATTAATTATTTATTATGAGAAGTATCACATCCTTGGAAAGCGTTGGATGTTCCGACATCTTTTTCCCTTACAACCATGAGTACATATTTCTTATTAGTGTTTATGAGCCTCTTCATTTTTCCTACACTAACAAGTGTTGTGCTTACCCTCATGTTTTGGGATCTAACAATATATTCCACTCCCCCCTTAGTAAGGTGATATTTTTTATCATGACGAAAGAAGACTTTTTTTATATAATAAATATAAAGACTCCCCAACACAATGCCACATATATCAAGTGATACAACATCCAAATCCACTTCATCAATCAACTTTGAATCAATATCACATATGACCCTACATTTCATGGTGACATTAATTTTTTCTTTATCACATACCCAACCAAGAGGATAAGGCTTTGGAAGTGGTTTAGTTTCAAGACCCATATTTTTGAAAAATGCTTCAGATATCAAGTTTACTTGGGAACCCAGATCAAATAATGTATCTATCTTAGTGTGTTTAGATACAACTCTTATATGAAATAATTTGTTTCTCTTTATTTCATTATCATGAGATTCATTATTAGAGTTTGAACTAGCATGAAGGGAATCTTCACCTTGTACTCCAACCGCTGTGATATTTCCTTCGTCTCCTAAATCGAAACGAAGATCTTTTTGCACTATAGCAACAATCTCTATCTTCCCTTTTCCACCAAACTCCTTCGGGATCTTCTCTGGATGTAGTTTCCAATAGTGTTCATTATCATGACCATTCTTCTTGCAATGAGTGCAAGATGGTCTTCCTTATTCTCTCTTTATAGTGGTGGTATTTTTTTCCTTCCTTTTAAACTTCTTAATCTACTTATGTCGGAGATTGGAAGGTTTATTTGTGGGATCTTATTGAAAATGTTTTTCCCTATTTTCAAGGTGAGTGGATTGCACACAAACTTTGTCAAGACTGGTGGGGTTAAAGAATAACAAAGTATGATGGATATAACTCTAAAGTGTGCCAATATACTTAATTAAAGTTTCATAATAACCCAAAGGAATGTTTAATGCAAGAGATTTCTTCCTAAATTCTTCTGTGAAAATTTGTACAGTTTGACCTTCATGTTGTCTTAAAGTTTTCCATTCCATCATTTCTTTCTATAAATAACCCAATGGATAAAATTGCTTCCTTCTCACTGATTTAAATTCTGACCATGAGGAATGAATATTACCAGAATTACTTATGTCCTAAATTTTTCTCCCCCACCATACAAGAGCGGCGCCTTCCAGCCAAAGAGAAGCCAATTTCACTTTAACTTCCTTTTCATCAATCTGTTGGACACAAAAATATACCTCAACATGTCGGATCCAATTATCTATATTTTCAAGATTAACATCTCTGTTAAACATAGGTAAAGCAAAGTTTACATCAAGATTTAATAATGGCTTCTTAAAATAATCTTTATGGATAGAATAATGAGAATGATGAGAATGCTAAGAGGAAGAAGAGTTAGAACTTGATGGTGAATATGGAGGCTCGGGAGGGTCTCCTCCAGCCCCTTCATTCACTAAAGCATTATCATCAACTTGTGATTCCTTTTTCTTCCCTTTCTTCTTCATCCTCTTCTCGTAGTGTCCATACATTCACTCGACCATTTCTGACATGCAATAAAAGACCATATGAAAGTTTTTCTCCTATTCATCATGTTTGTCCTCTTCTTCCATTTTATTCCTTCATGATACACAACCAACTTTGGAATTGAAAGTATTAAGAGTTCCTTTCCCATGCTTATGCTTGGCCCTCATAAGCATTCACACTCAACAATTCATGTCAAAGATGACTTCTCTGATACCAACATGATCTGAGATTTTTTCATTGCAGTGACTTATAAAGAATTATAATAAATGAGCATAAATTAAGGTGCACCATAAAGAAGGAAAAGATCAGTAATGAAGAGACATAAGAATCAAATATGAACACAAAATCTTGATAACAAAGTTCATCCCTAGTTGACTATGTCTTCAGGTCTTGCTCTCAAATGGGTAGGCCTTTTTATTAACTCAGCAAAAGAATTTGGAAAAATACATAAGTATACCTCATTATGGAATTAAGTTGTAGAAGCATTCCTCAAATAATAAAACAAACAACACCATTGAATTCTTGGCTTCGAATTACCCATAAATGATTTTCTCCATGCCTCAATATGACACTACCATTCACAGGCCCATGAAAAATCCCGTCACGATTTTTGTGCCTGAAACCTACAAGTAATTCACTGTACTTTCACTCGAAAAACATGCCCATCCGTACCGTCGAGCACCCTTCTCCCATCCATGGGAAAACTCAACATTTAAATTAAATGTTGGGTGGACTAACCAATAGAGTCGTTTTGTTCAAAGGTTGGTGGATTCTATGTAAGGATTTTGGTTATGGGGAGGTCCTGGGGTCAAGCCTGCGGGCCTCCCCTTTTGGGCTTGTAGTACTAACAATATATATATATATATATGTGTGTGTGTTTGTGTGTGCGTGTGTGTGTGTGGTTTGAATTTCCATCAAGTTTGGAGTTGTCGTTTAGATTTGTAAGAGTTGGAAGTTTGGCCACTAGATTTGGTGGGACCTTTGCTAGATTTAGTGGGCCTATTTTTATTTTTGAAAATTTGGTTACGGGCCATCATTAGGCATTTTCCCACTACCACGTGGAAATCCATGACTGGGCCACATGGAAGCCAACCATTGGCCCAAATCATTCACCTATACAGTCACCTTGCCACATCACCTGTCTCCCACATCATCCTGCAATGTATGGTATGAATGCCACGTGTCTGCCATGTCCCGTACGACTTGCCACATGGTTGTATGGATTGTGACATGGAACTTCCTCATTGGTCCACATGCTGATAAAAAAATGTTGAAAATGAGTGACACATGGAAGCCTCTGGTGCTGCCACATCAGCATGTTGACATCATGCTGATGTTAGCATTACACGTGTCATCCTCTTCGTATGCCACATAAAATGTACGGACGTTAACATGATCTGTACTGATATTGATGTCAGTAGTACAGATGTTGACTCATCCCTACTGACTAGGCTAGGTTGACCAAAACTTTGACCGCGAATAAATTTTGATCCATAACTTCATTTGATGAGTTGTTTATGTTGTTGGAAATCTTGCGATGCGCTCTTTGAGATGATGCCAATTTCACTGAGTTTTGAGAACTTTGACTTTTTTCCCTTTTTTTGTCTATTGAGGCCATTCTGATCTTCCTAAGTTACTTATTTGAATTACGAGTTGTCCTTCGTCTTCTTTGGATCATTTTTGGATCAACAAGAATCCTCAATATGTTCCCCAAGCTCTTATTTACTACCTCAGTTTGGTCATCAATATGCAAATAATATGTTGAACTCAAAATGAGATTGGTACCCATTTTCTTCCATAGAGTCCTCCAAAAATGAAAAACAAACTTTATTTCTCTATTAAAGACAATTCTAATAGGTAGACCATGCAACCCTACTATTTCTGAAAAAATAAATTGGCAATGTTAGTTGCATCACTAGTCTTCTTACAAGGAATAAAATGACCCATTTTGGAAAACCTATCTACCACAACATAGATAGAATCGTTTCCCTTCTCTGTTTTGGGTAATTCCAAAACAAAATCCATGTTTATGGAATCCAGTGGTATTCTTGGGATGGGTAATGGATGATACAATCCTGTATTCTGAGTTCTCCCCTTTGCATGCGCAAAAATCCTACAGTTTTCCATGAATTTATTCAAATCATTATGCATACCTAGTCAATAATAAAAATCATTTACATGAGCATACATTTTATTCTATCCAAAATTCCCTAAAGGTCCTCCATTGTGATTTTCCTTAATCAGATTTTCCCTCATCAAGAAATTAGGTATGCATAGTTAATTGTTCTTGAACAACAACCCCTCTTTTAGCATGTATTCCAACTAGTAACTTCTATTACTAGAAACGAGATTCTCACAAGCTACATAAATATCCTGAAAATTTGCATCTTCCTTATACATTACAATCATTTCATCAAATCCTATGGTGTCGACTTTAAATTCTTGAAAAATCAAATTTATCCTACTTAAAGCATCAACAACCCTATTGGATTTACCGCTTGTCTGCATAATCACAAAGGTAAAACTCTACAAAAATTCAACCCACTTAGCATGTTTTTGGTTCATCTTAGGTTGACTAGTTATAAATTGCATTGCATGATTATCAGTGTATAACACAAACTCCTTAGGAATTAGATATTGTATCCATTCCTTAAGTGCTTGGACAATTCCATATAATTATTTATCATAGCAGGAATACTTCTACTTTTCTTCATTTAATTTCTTATTGAAATTTTTTATTGGCCTTTGTTCTTGACTCAATACATCCCCTATTTCATTCCCATTAGCATCAGTCTCAAATTGAAAGTTTTTATCAAAACTTGGCAAATCTAACATAGGATTTTCAATAATCTTTTTTCTTCAACAATTTAATTTTTTTTTCTGTTGTCTCTATCCATCTAAAAGGATGCTTGATTTCCTTAATAGTCCCTACAATAGGTGCACATATACGAGTAAAACTACTAATGAAATTTCTATAAAAGCTTGCAAGTCCATGAAACCTCCTTACTACAAATGCATTTCTTGGAGTTGGCTAATTTACAATTTCCTGAACCTTCTCTAGATCCATTTTCAGTCCTTCTTCAAAGACTAA
Organism: Picea engelmannii; assembly: GCA_009831015.1. Taxonomy (NCBI): domain Eukaryota; kingdom Viridiplantae; phylum Streptophyta; class Pinopsida; order Pinales; family Pinaceae; genus Picea; species Picea engelmannii. The sequence continues at coordinate 157,518 of ML780870.1, read as the reverse complement.
AAATCCCAAATATATCATCTCCTTCTTCATGAAACTTCACTTCTTCATATATATCAACAACTTTTCTTTCTGTAGGGTACTCAAAACTATCTTGAGATGCTTCAAGTATTCTTCTTTGGTCTGACAATTAGAATATCATCTGGGTAGACTGTAATGCCCATATATTTTTTAAACATCATTAAGTCTCATAAACATTTTATAAAATAAACTGAAACAATAACTTTCAAGCATAATATTGATTTTTATAATAGAAACTTCAGTAGCTTAGATTTATCATTAAATACTGAATTCATGGAAGAAATAAATAAATACATAACTTGACAAAGTACCTGGTTCTGATGCTAATTTATGTTTCCTGCGGCCTTTCTCCCTGCTACTCAGTCCAGTCCTGCCACAGACACAGAAAATAATTGCCCAAAACTAATGTCCTCCCTGCCAACTAGGAAAACTACCTAGCTCCAGGATATCTACGGATATCCTGGCCCTCCGTGCCCAAAACCTCCAGCAACCCAGTGCCTCCCCTGATCAAAGCCACAGTCCAGAACACTCTGTTCCTTGCTCACAGCAAGCCAACAGTCCAAAAAATATACCACAGGCTCACAGCCAATACAATAGTGCACAGAAAATACCACATAGAAACTTTGCTCTCGGCAAAATGCAATGGTTCTCGGCCAATACAACCGGCTCAGCAATACAGTCCGCAGCATCCATCCCTACCGAATGGTTCGCACATCCCCCTCTTCCCCTTCCCTTATTCCTCCCGGCTGCCTCATGCAGTTACTCTTCCAACCACCCTGCATCCCCCGTCCTTCGTCCTGAGTTAATGTTTTATCTCCTCGGGATCCATGGCTATCCATTTCTGCATACGCCACCATTTGTATATCATTTTTCATTGATCTATTAATTTTATTTCATAGGTCATTAAATGTGATCTGTAATTTGAACTATTACTCAGTTAACCATAATTAATTTCTTTAATCATTTTTTCTTTATAATCTTTAAGCATGTATCCCATTAGGGTCGTTACATACACCCACCCTTCAAGAAACTTCGTCCCGAAGTTTAAGGTATCTGATGGTGTAAAGGAAAAGAGTATGGTTCACACATTCACAATAAGTAACTGACAATATCAGTAAGTCAAGAAAACTCATACCTACTAGTGTATATGCACAAAAAATGCATGTGTAGCTAGTACATGCAAACCTCGTGCATGTACTAATAATCAAACTGTCATTCTTTAATAATTTATGTATTCATTCAATCCAGTCAGCAAGACTAGTCTTTTATAAAAGACAAC
>ML780870.1:127255-150397 GCA_009831015.1 Picea engelmannii | reverse complement strand
TCCCGCCATGGTTCACCTTCACAACGTAGTTCTTAGCACTTTACCAGTTCGTCTTGCAGAAACAGAGTATTCTGATATGGCCCCTGATAAGATGCAGGACCTGGAGTCCAGTCCCTTTGAATTGTTGGGAGCCTATTCCTTGTTTGTACATTTCGCGGAGCTCGTCCTCAGCTACAGTAAGAGGTATGATTCATTCCGCCTGTGGTGCACATTTCAGTACCTTCATGGAGAATGTTGAGCTAATTGAGTCATGATTTTGCATAAACCTTCCTTACGCTAGGGTAATGAATGGTAATTTCTTTGTCAAACAAAATGATTTACCTATAACTCCCGCTCTGTACAATTTTTGGTATTCTGGCATTAATTTAATTCATTTATAATTATAATTTCATTCGTCTGTGCATATGCATGTAGTTCAATGTATATACCTTGTCTTCTGTATTGCTCACGACCTTTGGCTCCCAACTGTAAAAATTTCCATTTAAATTTCGGGTTTCGGGGTTTCCTTATGCTCGATGCCGAGAGTCTCCTGACTTCATGGATTCCCGATCTCCAATATGCTGAAGCACTATCTTCTATCTTTAGCCCTCCTTTGGTTATGCTTTGGTCCATGTGACCCTGTCCTATGTGACCGTAGTCCTAATTCCTGTTGGGATTTGGGATTTCGCGACTTCCGTGGTCACGAACCTCTGTCCTCACAGACTCCCGATTACCGATTCTCCGATATCTTACTTGTGCATCAGCCCTTCGGGATAAATTCTTGGTTCATATGACCATTGTACCACAAGGCCACGGCCTTGTCCCTTATCGGGGTTTCGGGTGTCGCAATATCTTATTGCATGAATCCCGCATCCACGGAATTCCCGATATCCCGATGTGCCTATTCCTTGCATGTTAGCCCTTTCGTCTACGCCGAGGTCCATGTGACCTACACCTATGTGACCATTGCCTTATAGCTCCCCATCGACGTTTCGGTCCTTTTCATGCCAGAATTTCAATCAATTCAACGTTTCGTAATGCCTTCTAGCATTTACCCTTTGTCAAACGAATAGAATACAAATTTTCCACCTTCCCCGTAAATCTTCATTTAAAGCGGGTTATAACTTAACTTTTACGAGTTAACTATTGATGAAATTGGGATTCGGGATTTCCCACAATCAAAGAATCGATGTATCTTGAATCTCGAAACCCCGATCTCCGATTTCGCAATGTGATTAAGCCTTAATTAAACATCCGTTAATTAATCCTTTTTTTATCAAAGGTTTAAGAGTTAGGTTAATTATATCGGCTTTCGGGGTTCGCGATTTCGTAGTGCATGGACACCTTGTCCACAAAACTCGTGATATCCCGATATCCGATGCCACCTGTCTACCGTGGGCCCCGCTATCCTTTGACCCATCGAGAAATCGCGTATTGCGATTCCATCATGTGAGTATTCCTTGCCCTCGAAAATCCCGATATCCCGATTCCCGGTTTTCTTCAGATCTCCGCCACATGTCTCTTCAAACGGACGGTCTAGATCATTCCCACTATTTCGGGGTTTTTGATGCTCCAATTTCCTCGACCTCATGACTCCCAATTTCACGAACGCCGATATCCTGAATCTGCCCAGGTTGCTGACACCTGTCCTCCACTAGTCCCACTTGTGGCTCCCACAATTCTCCAGTCGGGGTTTTCTTCGATGGCACAGATCTCCGACTCCTCGAGATATACTGACATGTGTCCTCCAAAATGAACGGTTCAGATCTTGTCGGGAAATCACGGATTGCGATTCTGTGTGACAAGATTTATGTGTGCTCGATAATTCCGATTCCCCAATTCCCGAATCCCTCCAGGGTGTTGACACGTGTCCCAAATGATGGATGGTTCAGATCGACTCTCGGGGTTCGCTACTTTACAAGGCTAGGAACCTTCACTAACCTGTACCCCGATGACCAAAACCCCGATCCGGTGGTCATGCGACACATGTCCTCCACCCCGACTCTAGGGGTTCCACAATGCTTACGTCACCATCAGGATATTGCGGGTCGTGATTCCCAACTACAAGGTTTCTTTGTCTTTGAAAACCCCGATTTCCCAATCCACAACTCTTCGGGATCCTCCGCCATGTGTCACGCACAATGGACGGTCTAGATCTGATCGGGAAATCACGTATCGCGATTTCAATACATAACGGTTCTATACTCCTCCTAATCTCCGATGGTAAACTCCCGACGCCTCTCAGACGCTGACATGTGTCCTGCCGAGATCAACGGCTAGGATCCGTTCTCGGGATTTCGCAAAACCTCAATGACTCATATTTCCTGATGACTCCTCCTATGCACGCTAGGGCTTAAACCTCGTGCAACTTGTCTAAATATAACGGCTAATGGGATTTCTAGGTGAGATCCGACGGCTCACATCCATTCTTCCACGTAAAAGCCCGTTCCTAGGTCTTGCAATTATCTGCTTGCATTTTATTTAGTGTAGTTCGTGTAGTTATTAAATTTTCCACTCTTCAAGCCTTCAATAGAAGTTTTCCCCTTGACATTTTCGTCGATTTCAGGTGTCTATTCTACCCTAAACTTCGTTGACAAGTAATCCTCAAATTAAAACTAATTTATGATCTCTGTTTATCGTGCTAAATAGCTTTATTCCTTTCTTTTTAAGGATAGTCATTTTGTGGAAGGTGATCCCTCCCATTATCCGGTTTGCTGCCACTATTTTAAAGGGATTCCTTCGAATGTTCAGACTACAACTGTAGTGACCATATATGATCTAGTTACAGGGTTCTACCTAAAAATTTTGCTTGCGATATATGAGCTTATTTGCCTGGGTTTCACGTAGGATTATTATCCTAAGTGCATTTCCGTTACTGTTTCGGTCATAACAAATCAACTGAACATGTTTTTCTTATAGTTGAAACGTGGCTGGAGTTAACACTCCGGGTTTCGGCCCTTAGGCTCTAGATTTCGAACTAAGAAGCTCTGATACCATATGTAATGCCCATATATTTTTTAAACATCATTAAGTCTCATAAACATTTTATAAAATAAACTGAAACAATAACTTTCAAGCATAATATTGATTTTTATAACAGAAACTTCAGTAGCTTAGATTTATCATTAAATACTGAATTCATGGAAGAAAGAAATAAATACATAACTTGACAAAGTACCTGGTTCTGATGCTAATTTATGTTGCCTGCAGCTCTGCTCCCTGCTACTCATTCCAGTCCTGCCACAGACACAGAAAATAACTGCCCAAAACTAATGTCCTCCCTACCAACTAGGAAAACTACCTAGCTCCAGGATATCTACGGATATCCTGGCCCTCCGTGCCCAAAACCTCCAGCAACCCAGTGCCTCCCTTGATCAAAGCCACAATCCATAACACTATGTTCCTTGCTCACAGCAAGCCAATAGTCCACAAAATATACCACAGGCTCACAACCAATACAACAGTGCACAGAAAATACCACATAGAAACTCTGCTCCTGGCAAAATGCAATGGTTCTTGGCCAATACAACCGACTCAGTAATACAATCTGCAGCATCCATCCCCGCCGAATGGTGCGCACATCCCCCTCTTCCCCTTCCCTTATTCCTCCCGTCCGCCTCATGCAGTTACTCTTCCAACCACCCTGTGTCCCTCGTCCTTCGTCCTGAGTTAATGCTTTATCTCCTCGGGATCCATGGCTATCCCTTTCTGCATACACCACCATTTTTATATCATTTTTCATTGATCTATTAATTTTATTTCACAGGTCATTAAATGTGATTTGTAATTTGAACTATTACTCAGTTAACCATAATTAATTTCTTTAATTAATTTTTCTTTATAATCTTTAAGCATGTATCCCATTAGGGTCGTTACATAGACTATCACAAATTTCCAAATATATTCCTTCAAGACCTCATTAATTAACCTCATAAACATTCTAGGTGCATTTTTTATCCCACAGGGAATCACCAACCATTCATACAATCCATTCTTGTCTGAAATGAAGTCTTCCATTCATCCTCCTCTCTAATTCTTATTTCGTGGTAACCACTTTTTAAGTCATTTTTCAAAAAATATTTTCAACTGCACAAACAATTTATTAAATCATCTATGTGGGGTAATGGAAATCTATACCTGATGGTTATTTTGTTGATTTCCCTGAAATCAGTGCAAATGCACCATCCACCATCCTTGTTTGGGCTGAGCATTGTTGGTAATGCACATGGACTTAAAAATTCCTTCACCAATCTTTATTTAGCAATTCATGCACCTATTTTATATCTCTTCATTCTCTTGAGGAGTTATCATATAAGATGCTTTGTTAAGAAAACTTTCACTAGGTATCAACTCAATATGATGACCGATACTTCTCATAGGAGCTAAAGCATCGGGTAACTCATCTACAATAATATCAACAAATTCATCGAGCATAGTTTTAATTTACGTAGGAAGATCATTAAGATTTGGAGAGGTGAGTATTAACTTTGGTTTTCTAATTAGATAAAAATGCATTTCCTCCTTCTTATTGACCTCTTGTAGAAACTCCTTTCCACTCATCAATAATATACTAGGTCTAGGTTCATTTTTTACTGCCTCATATTTCAAAGGTAACAAAACATGCTTCTTTCCATCTTTCCATGTATTCCTTCTTCCATCATGGATGTCCTTTCTATCATACTTCCATGGCCTTCCTAACATAATATAGCAAACATCCATTGGAATTATGTCACATAGTGTACCATTTTGTAAGTACCAAGTTAAATATCCACCATACACTACTCACTTACTAAAATATTATGTCCTTTCTATAGCCAAGACACTATGTAGGGACTGGTATGTGCCATCTTCTTCAATCCAAATTTCTCTACCATCTCTGTGGAGACAAATCTATTTGTACTCACAGTGTCAATTACTACTTTGAAACACTTTCCCTTTGACTTTCACATAGTCCTAAACAAACTCTTCCTTTGTCTGGGTTCACTTGTCTCCTTTTCTTATTTAACCAAGACCCTTTTCAACATCAAAGACTCCTTATGTTCCTATGATTTGGTGATTTATTTTTAGGACGGTCCTAAGACATGTGTCCTCATTCTCCACATGCATAACATCTAATTTCTCTTCCTCTACCCCTTCCTATGGACCCAAAACTCCTTCCTCTGGAGTCCCCTATATGCGGTGATTGGCTATTGAGGATCTCTCTGATTCATTCCTAGAATCCTAGAATTTTCCTCTGTTAGAGGATCCTCTTCCTCTTGCTAGGATTTTCCCTCTACCTCTCTAGTTCTATTTCCTTTCCAATTGCTCCTCTGCTCTTAAGGATGCCTAGTAAGCATCTTCAACAATACTAAGACTCAACAAAGTTATTTCTTATTGAATATCATATCTTAAACCATTTATGTACCTCACCACCTTTTCCACATCTTCATCGATATATCGAGCTCTAATGTTGAGTCTATAAAACTCCTCAATGTATTCTTTGATTGGCATGCCCTTTTGTATTAAATTATGGAGTTTCCTAAAGAGGCTTATATAGTAATCCTTTGGCATAAACTTGCTCTTAATTATTCTCACCATTTTGTCCCAATTCTTAATCTTAGAATTACCTTTTCTTTCCATATATATTTTCATTTCATCCCACCATATGGATGCATGTCCTTTCATCTTGGTTGTTGCATACTTCAATTTCTTCTTTTCTTCAATCTCTTCAAAATAAAAATACTTTTCCTAGTACTTATCCAATAAATTATCTCTTCCACATTTCAATTCCCTTCATATATGGCAACCTCTACCTTTGTTATGCCACTAGCCTTCACAACCATCCTCAATACTATGCTTTCTTTAGTTACTTTCTTTTTTTCATCATGAGAGGATCCTTCTTCATCATTGATATGTCCAATATTAGGTTCTCTCCTTTGGGATGTATCCATAGCCTCCATCTTTATTCTAAGTTGTTTTATTTATTGTAGTAGAGTTGCATTTTCTACAAGCCTTCCTCTAACATTGGCTCCTTCTCCTCTTCTTGGTGGCATGTTTCCTTGAATTCAAGCTTAGAACTATGCTCTCATACCAAAATGATGGCCTTGATGGAAAAAAATATCCTTTCATCTGCTTCTTTCCCAAATATCCTTTATAGAATCTTTGTATGCATAGAATTACTTATTCTGCAATCGAAGGCACTTTCTATTATCCCCTTGTTCAATAAAACATTAGCGCTAAAGACCAAGGCTATTCACAATCTTTGTGTCCATAATTATAGTGTTAAGGTTTGGAACTAATGCTTAACCTAAAAAGTGTTAGTAATTGTTGATCCCAGAGGTATAAACTATCCAACAGTTAAAAACAAATCTAAGGGTTGAGGATCAATGTCCTCATCATATCACAACAAGACAATGTATTTTTGAAACCCACCAAGGTTAAATGGGATGGAATATTTCTTTCATTCATGGAAAAAGAATACCACTCAGATTCCTTTTCACAAATCTAATTGGAAATAAACTTCATGCAAGTTACCTTTGCAAAGAGATCTAATTCTGCAATCAAATCTGCAACTACAAACAAAGATCCTCTACAACCACAAACTAAATTCTGGAGTTAAAAAAAATGTTATATAGAAGGATTGGAGGCATGAATTAATTGATAGAATAATTAAGAATTCCTTCAATATACACAAAGCTTCTTTTATTAAAATTGGATTTGACATATAAATAATTGCATGTCTCTATCTCTCTTGCACTCACTCTTCTACCCTCTCTCTCTCTCTCTCTCTCTCTCTCTCTCTCTCTCTATTCTACCTTCACACTCTATCACAAACTATCCAAACTATGATTCAAAACATTTGCATAATAAATAGTTCAATGAAATCTTGAATGTATCTAACAACAAGATCCTAATTAAATCCCAACAATTCCTCTAATACCTAATTTAATGAAATAAACTAACACCTATTCTAACTAATCATATTTTGTTGATTCCTTCTAGAGGAAATCTAACAATTTATTAAAATTAAAGTAAAATTAAGGGTACCAACCCCCTTTAGTAAATAGATTTGACCCCTAGGGTCAATTGGATGAATGTTGAACATATGCTCCTACATCCATATTCTTCTTCTTCTTTCCCTCGTTAATCTCCTTTCTTTTTTCTTTGAGTACAAGTGCATAATGCATTTATGAACTCTTGTCATTGTTTCTCTTATTCAATATTCCATAAGAAGAATGAGGTGGTAGTGAGATACCACCTTCACTTACCATTGTTGATCCTTCTCTTGATGAGAAGGACAACTCCAACATGTCTTTTGACTTCACAAAAATGGTATTCATGGTCATGGGATTTTCCATTCTTCTATAGAATCCTCGGCCTTCTTGCTTGATCCATAGTGTATCTATAACAGGGATCAATATGCCTTGTCTCTACTTGCCTAACCACTTTCCATCATATCCCATTTTACTTAAGAGTTTGGAACCAATGCGTCTGGTATGATTTTCAAATTCACCAAGATACTCTTAAGAATTGTCTATGGAAGGTGAAATTACCAAAGGGCTCTCAGTCATGGTGTTGGATGTTGGACTGCATAAATACACCTTTTATTCCTTGACCATACACCATTTCTCACCTCATTCTTATCTTATCTTTCCATAAAACCATTAATCTCCACCACTTTCATAATACGTATGGGTTTATATCTCCATTTTCCAAATTATTTATTTTCAAGTATTTTTAAGAGAATTTGTGATTAAATACTATAGAATTAAAATATTTTCATTATATCTCATAGTTGGATGAGTTTTATGACGACTACGAGCATATTTGAAAATTTTCACAAGGTCAAAAATCACCACCTAGCTTCAAATTCGAATTTCATCTTCAAGCTTTGGTTTGGAGATAATCATTCAAGCTAACTTCAAGGAGAAGATCATGGATAGAATATCTTATCTAAGATATTTGTGGAGGATTTGAAGGGATAGGTTGAGAGAAAAGTAGATCTATAATTATGAGTTTGTTATCTTTATTCATGTATAAATAAGCGGGTTCTCTCCTCATTTGGGAGGAGACCTCTCTCTAGAATAGAGAATAGAAGAATAGAGTGATTGAGCTTTGATTCATAGTCTTGTAGTTTTGAGATAGTGATTTTCATTATTTTTCATGCATTGGATTGTTTTAATGCAAGATTTTACTTTCTCATAGTGGTTTGTCGTTTACCTTTTTGTCGTGTGTTGTTGTAGATGTTTTTAAAATGCTTTCATTATATTTAATTTACGCACTTTCATGTTTTCATAGATTAATTCTAGATTTCATTCTTTTGTGGTCAGATTAAGTTTTTGATTTCATAGTTAGATTATGTCTCATTTGATTCCGTAGATTCAGTTTCAGTCTCAAGTTTATGTAGCATTAGGATAGTTTCTGCACATTTTGTGCTTTCTTAGATTTAGATTCAATGATAGTAGTTTAACATGTTTATTTTCAATCATTAGCACATATTAGAAATCCTCGAACATTGATTTCAAGTAAGTACAAGGATAGATCAATTTTGTTTTTTCTTTTATTTCATTAATTTACATTTTGAGCAGTTAAATTCGCACATTATTGTACATCCTAGATTTTGTTTTTCAAAATTAAATGTAAATCTTTGTTTACTTTTGTTACGTAGATGGTTACATTGGAAGTTTCATTTCATTTAGATAATTTTTAGTTTCTAATTAGATTAAAATAGGTAGGGTTTGATTATGAATAAGCATGAGCACTTAAAAATTAGAAAAAATTATGGTTGAATTTCTATTTTAGATCAATTAAATTTCTTGTTTTAAAAAAACTTTCATTTTTTTAGTTCGGTAGGAATTCAAAGATTTTAGAAGAATTTGTGTGTACATAAAAACAAAATTAAAAAAATATATAAAACATTAAAAAATAAAAAACTATAAAACACATAAAAAACAAAAATATATATAAAAACAAAACACTTTTTGTGTGTGCATGTATCTTTCGATTTTTTGGGTTACACCTACAATAAACCAATTTCTATGCACAATGAGAAATAATAACCCATGAACCTCTCAATCTAAATTCCTTACCTGTCGATCTGAGTATTAAGTTGCAGTCGCTTTGATTATTATCTATTTGATCATCTTGGAAAGACCATCTCCATACTTGAGAACTAGGCCACCATTCGAGAACGTCTACTTATTTTAAGAGTCATATTATTATGTGCCCTATTAGTGAAAGAAGAATGTGGAAAACTCATACTGCCATCTGAGAATTTATTTTATGAATCAAGGTTTACACAATAGGTAGATATTGATGACCTAAAAACATGCAACTTCCATGACCAATAAAGTGCTCCTTAGAGATAACATGGGCCATTCTTTGCACTGAACGCCACATATCGACCTTATGGAGAATCCCAACCTGATTGCTATCACAATTATGGAAACAAGTGAGATTTGGTGAGATTGATTACGTTACCATGTATCCTATTATCTCTCCTAGTCTTCTCAAATGTTTAGGAAGGAGAATCTAGGATCAATCTGAACCAGATTGTTAACCGAATCTTATCATCTCATGATTCTTTGTTGCCTTTACCTAAATATTTTTGTATGAGATCAAAATCTTGATTGGGTGGCAAGAAGAAGTTGTCAATGAGTCTATCATCAATGGAAAAATGTGGGAAGAGTGTTTGATTCGATCCAAAAGAAATCTCGGTGATTAAAATTAAAAAACTATTCTTCATATCTGAAGCACGTATTTGGTGCAAGTTTTTTTTGGGACAACATATCTCTTATAGCGACCTAATTAAGTTAATTCTATTAAATCCATAAATTTAAAATAGTAAACTTCTACTTCTACGCAAAAAACTCAGTAATTTCTTTCAATTCAACATATAAGGATGTTAAATTAATTAATGAACAACAATTTCATAATAGATTAAGAGTTACTTAACAGAATAATACAAATTTACCTCTTCCTGATGCTAACTTCTCTGTTGACCCGGTTGTCTAGCCTGCAGCTTTGTTTTTTCCTTGGTCTGATGCTAACTCTCGCTAGTCTTATTGTCCTTCTTGCTGCTGCCTTGCCCAACTCGATGCCAATGACCAACTCTACCCAAACCGACTAACCTCCCAGCCATCTAGGAGCAGTTTGTCCAGCTCCCTTGCTCTAGGAAACCGAAAGGAATCTTGGCCCCTGTGCCCAAAACCCCTAGCAACTCGGTGCCCCCTGCAATGATACTCAAAGACTGTTGAACTCTACCACAGAACCAAAAAAGCCAAGCCAAGAAACCAATACTCTCGTCCCCCTCCAAAATGCTTCCTCCCCAAAATAAAAATCCCCCTCTTCCCGTAAGTCTCCTCCCATCATATCCCCCCTTCATAGACCCTTTCCTCCTCATTAATTTCCTTATCTCTACATTCATTATCTTATCCTCTTATTTAATGTCTTTTCCCTTTTATTTAATGTTTCTCATCCTTTTATTTAATGTTTGTTATCCCCTCCATATACATAAGTTTTAATAAATTAAATTATTAACCCCTTTAATTCTTTACTCACATAATTAAAGAATCAATTAATAATTAATTAATTATTGTGAGTTATGAACAACTAATTAATAATAATTAATTAGTTAATATTATATAAGAAATAATTATTGTTTAGCTAACATCTTAGGACAATCATATTATCAAATTAGTTATAATTAATAATCCTATACATTTATTTAAGTAGGGTCATTACATACACCCACCCTTTAGAAAACTTCATCCCAAAGTTAAGGTATCTCATGGTACAAAGGAAAAGAAACATGGTTCACACATTCATAACATTTAACCGACATTATCAGTAAGTAAGTCAAGAAAAATCATACATACTAGTGTATATGTACAAGAAATGCATGTGTAGCTAGTACATACAAGTCTTGTGCATGTACTAATAATCAATAACTATCACCCTTTAGTAAGTTATGTATGCATCCAATCCAATCAACAAGACTAGTCGTTTATAACAAACAATAAACCAATCAAATGTTTGAGAAATTCTTTAATTACATTTATCTAATCCAACAATTTTATTTAAACAACTATGGTTTAGCTACGAAATTATAAATATTCATATATACACATTTTCTTTTTAGAAGGGGAAACATTAAATTCTACCATCAGACAAATCTCCATACTCTCTCAACTATTTCTACTCATCCTTCTTCCCTAACCTACTTCCATCTCCATTCCTATCCTTCCTCTACCGGACTATCTTGGAGCATCAACTATATTGACATAACTCCAAATAGAACCCGTAAGCGGAAGTGTCACTATCTTGACCAAGCTTCCCCAATAGGAAACTAACAGTCATCATCACGTATATTGGGGAGCATGAACTAACACCATCCTCCCATGACTTCAGGTTTCGGAGGATACATGGTGGGAAATGCCTCCAACCCTCCTAATCATAACTAGGATCCACACCCTACAATGGAATATAAAGTGGCACCATGTTGATGGGGGTTTTGTCATCATTTATTCAATTTTGGAAAGTCTATTCACCTGAAATCCTGCACTAGTCCACATATCATAGCAATGCATCCAAACCAATATAATTTCACATACAATATTCATACCATAATGTTTATTGGATAGTGGTCATGATATCCACTTTCATCATCATTATCCCTTGGCTATTTCATAGCCCATAACCTGTAGATTAGTATGTAACACAATCTCATATATTTCTATGCATTATGATCATGTAATTGCATACTATCATCATTTCAATTTGGTATCCCTGTACCGATAAACTAACATCAAAGTTTTCCAATTAGAAATAGATCTCATAATATCCCATAATTCAATTTCGACACCCATTCATAAGATTATCATTTACCAAAGTAGATTGCATCATATCCAACATCATTCTAATAACATTTATCCTTCATAAACTTCACATTCTCACAATATGTCGCATCATACACATCATCATCAATAACATTTAATCATTCATACAATTTACATTCACATAGTAGATTGCATTACATACATCATCAATAATAACATTTAAACATTCATAAAACTTACATTCACATAGTAGATCCCATTATATACGTCATCGTCAATAACATTTAAACATTCATAAAAGTTCATACATTTTAAAGTTTAAGTGTATCATTTAATAGTTTCATTGTGACTAGAAAATAAAGTATATAGGTTTCAGGTATCCTGGATGTCTAAGTCAAAAGGTGGTGTCACATACACCCCACCTTTGAGAAACATATTCTCAAGGTGGTCAAAAAAGTGAGGGATAGTCTCGCTGTAGTGTCTCAGCGTCTTCCTAAGTAGAAAATCCTGAACTATACTTGTCCCACTCGACCTTAACTTGGTCTTCCAGATGGCTCCTGAGCTGTCAGAACCTACGGTCCAATATGCGTAACGTTTCTACCGTGAGGGTTCCCACGTCCGATACTTGCAGTTCCTTCCAATTTAGTTTATGTGACTCATCAGCAACATAATGACGTAAAACATATACATGAAATACATTATGATTTTTATGCAAGTGGGGTGGAAATATGAGACGGTATGCAACAGGTCCAATTTTCTCTTGGATTCTGAATGGTCCTATAAATCGAGGTGACAAATTTGTCCCCTTCCCAAATCGTATGGTACTCTTATTAGGCCTGATACAAATGAAAACCTTGTCTCTCACTTCATAACTTCGGTCAGTCCTGTGTGCATCCGCATAACTTTTCTTCCTATTCTGTGCTTCCTTTAGTCTCTGCCTAATCTGAATCTCCTGTTCTTCCATATCCTGAATCAATTATGGCCCAACTGTTACTCGGTCTTCTAGTCTATCCCAACTCAATGGCGTTCTTCATGGCCTCCCATACAAAGCTTCATAGGGTGGCATTCCAATGGAGCTATGAAAATTGTTATTGTAGGCAAACTCTACCAAAGGTAGCTACTTCTCCCACTTAGTTTGATTATCCAATACATACATCCTAAGCATGACTTGATTTACTCTCTCAGTCTTCCCATCTGTTTCAGGATGATAAGTTGTGCTTAAGTTCAACTGAGTCCCCAACGCTGACTGTAGACTTGTCCAAAACCTAGAAGTGAATATTGAGTCCCTTTATGAAATGATCTTCTTAGGTATCCCGTGCAAATGGATAACCTCACTTACAAACACACATGGCACATCAGTGACATCGTAAGTGTCTCTAGCCAGAATAAAATGAGAACTCTTGGTTAAATTATCCACTATCACAAGAATGGCATTATGTCTATGAGATGTGAGTGGCAACCCCACAACAAAATCCATAGAGATGACTTCCCACTTGGACATAGGAACATCATGTGGTTGTAGGAGGCCTGTCGAGTGATGTTGGTTGGATTTCACTTATTGACATTCTAGGCACTTGGCAATGAGAAGGACTACATCGTGCTTCATGCCTACCCAGAAGAAGAGTTTACTTATATCTGCGTACATCTTCTTCACACCTGGATGCGCACAATAAAGCGCTCTATGGGCTTCCTTCAGTATGATGCTTCGAATATCCCCATTCTCAGGGATGTACATCCTTCCTCGATATCTTAACAGTCTGTCTATTTCCATACTATGTCCTTCATACTTTGGATCTAACTGCCTCCCGCTCTGGAGGTTTGAAGTAACCTTTAAATACCAACTGTCTCCTTGGAATCGTGTCAACACATGTTCCCTCAGATTGACCTTTAAGGTTACCAAGGAGAAGATACATGGTCTCCAACTCAAGGCATCTGCGACCACATTTTCCTTTCCCTTGATGTACGAAATACCAAAATCGTACTCACTCATAAACTCACTCCATCACCTTTTCCTAGCATTTAGATCTCTTTGAGTGAAGAGATGTTTTAAAATTTGATGGTCCATTTTAAGCTCAATGTTTTGCCCCATAAGATAGTGCCTCCAAAGTTTCAGAGATGGCATTACAGCTGCCAACTCTAAATCATGAATCACATATTACTCTTTGTGTTTCTTCAACTTCCTTGATGCATAGGCTATCACTCCTCCATCCTACATTAGCACGCCCCACAACCCTTGCTTCGAGGCATCCGTGTAGACTATGAAGTCCTTATCCATATTCGACACTCGTAGAATTGGCGCATTGGTTAGTAACCTCTTAAGCTCAATGAATGCACTATCACATTCTCCTCTCCATTCATGCCTGACCCCCTTGCGTTGCAAGGTGGTGATGGGTTTTTCTATTTTGAGAATCCTTCTACAAATCTCCGGTAATACCCTGCTAGCCCCATGAATCTTCTCACTTCATGGGCATTTTTCGGCATTGGCCACTCCATAATGGCCTTTACTTTTTCTGGTCCACAGAGATTCCTTCGTCGGAAATGATATGACCTAAATAGTGAATCTCTTTCTGGAAGAAGGAAAACTTCTACAAATTCCCATACAATTTGTTCTCTCTAAGGTAGGACAACACTACTCATAAGTGTTCCTCATGCTCTCTTTCATTCTTGGAATATATGAGGATGTCATCTAGAAAGACTTGTACAAATCGATCTAAGTACTTCCATAATAAACCGTTCATGAGGCTCATGAATACTGCTGGTGCATTGGTCAATCCGAAAGGTACGTCAACGAACTCATAATGTCCAAACCGAGTTCGGAAGGCAGTTTTTGGAATATCACCTTCCTTAATCCTTAACTGATGATACCCTGATTGCAAATCAATCTTTGAGAATACCGTTGCTCCTTTCATTTGATCGAAAAAGTCATCTATTCAGGGCATTGGGTACCTATTTTCACTGTAGCACGATTCAAGTCTTTGTATTCTATACACAGTCATAAGGATCCATCCTTCTTCTTTACAAAAATTACTAGTGTGCCCCAAGGTGAGACACTGGGCCTTATTATCCCTAAGTCCAGTAACTCTTTCAACTGCATTTGCAATTCACAAAGTTTTGGTGCTGTTATCTGATATAGAGTCTTGGAGATTGGTTCTGCACTAGGTTTTAGCTCAATAGTAAAATCAAGCTCCCTCTCAGGAGATAACCTTGGTAACTTGTTCGGAAAAGCATGCTTAAATTCTGACAATACCGGGTACTGATCCACTGAGGGTCCCTTCCTTTCATTCACTACTTCCACTACATACAATCGACACCCTTGTCTCAAGCATCGCTTAATATTCATAGTTGAGATAAAGTGTAATGACACTTTTCTCCGTACACCCTGGATCTCTACTGGCCTTCCTTTGTCATCTACACAGACCACCCTTTTTGCGAAACAGTCTACCAAAGCTCGATGAGTTGCTAACCAATCCATTCCTATGATTAGGTCATACGCCCCAAGAGCAGTGATGTATACCTTCAGCTTGGTAGTACACAGTCCCAGGTCTACTATACAATTATCAGCACTAGGTCCTACCACTTGTTTTTCCCCTGAAGCCATCTCGACTTGTTTAAATTCATCGTGCTCATAGGCTGCCAACCCACTCTTTTCTAATGTAGATGGTGAAATGAAACTATCTGTCGCACCAGAATCAAATAAAATCTTAACATTGATATGATTTAGCGTACCTGATGATTCCACCACCATGGATTGATGCTCGGCTTGGTGATTATTAACCGCTGTGTAAATTTGGTGGCTGCCACTTGCTCTTCCCATCAGGGCCTTTCCTTCTCTATGCACAATCTTGATTGTAACTCTGGGCAGTCATGCTGGTAATGGTGTCCTCCACGTCCCCAATAGGTAAAATAGGATTGAACCTGCACACTATTCTATGGCTGTCTCTGAAATGAGTTCCTTCCCCTGGAACCCCTGCCCTTACTATTTGTCCCCTGAAATGGCCGTGGACCTGCCTGCATCATTGGTGATGAACGATATGCTCCACTCCCTACCATTGAAATCCCTGTGGCTATTGTCCTTGGTGTGACTCTATTGCCATATGGAGGTGGCCTTGAGCCCCCTCCCTTTTATCTTCGTCTAAATTTTTTTTCTTTAAAACTAGATAAGGTGATTTACACCCTAATACCATATGTTTAAAGATTTAATTTAAAACATATATTATAACTTAAACATATTAATCTTACAATTAGCTTAACTTATTTAAAATTAATTAAGATTAATCTTAACTTAACTTAAAATTAACTTAACTCATTTCTTTAATTATTTAAAGATTTAAGTTATATGATATAAATTAATTTAAATTTAAATCTCTTTAATTCAATTTAATTTAACTTAAAACAATAAATAAATATAAAAATATATACCCTATGTAATAAAAATATGTAAAGATAAATATATAAAATCAAAAATAAATAAAAATAAAAAAAATAAAAATAATAAACTTTATGGAACACGCATCGTGGGTCCTTGCATGAGGCCCACGTGCACTTTTTCCTCGATCAACACTACCCACAACCCTACGCATACTCCTCCTTTTTATCTCTTCAAACCCTAACCTTCTCCTCTTTACATTTCATTTCTCTTTTTGAAGCGTTCAGGGTGAAGGATGAGGTCGACGGCCATAGCCATCTCTCTGCTTAGTCGACCCTGGTGTCCATGGTTTTAAGGTCTGGAGGGTGCGTCATGTACAGTGGCGCGTTCCTCCATTCCTTTGTGGGCTTCTCCTCCATGGCTTGGCGCGTGTGTTGAGCTTGGTATTTTCTATTGGGTGTTTTATTTACTGTTAAATCTGTGGCTGCCATTGTTTTTCATCTTCCTGAAATAATTTTGTTTAAATTTTTTTTTTTAAACACGTGTTAGTGGCTGTGAATCTAGCCCACAAATCGCAAGGCAGCAGGCTGGAGAAAGGATGGCTTTGGCATTGATTTCTGGTGCTTGTACATTGTGTGGTACAACTGGTTGTCACCCCTTTTGCACCACAACCAGCTGCACACCTACAGGCTCCCTATGCACCCCTTGTGGGATCTCTCATGGATTTTCCTTGGTCTTGGATTCGACAATGAGCTTAGTATTATGTGTGTTGTTTTTTTTTTTTGCGGTTGGATTTGACTTGTGTGGCACGTTTGTACTTGTCCTCATGCGATACGCATGAGAATTCCTATGCAATGCAAGTCCTCTCAGACTCCATCCCTCATTTCCCATCTATCGTTAATAATCTCCCAGAGTAATCATCAATGGCCAAAACATCAAATATTTGGTATTGGTGGTAGCTATTAGTTTTATGATTTAGTAGGTTCTCGTTTGTTCTTTTTTCCACATGACTGTCTTCTTTGTGGTTAGCTTTCGGTTCTTGAAGATTTTGACCCTTTGGATCGATATTTACAACATGTAAATAAAACTTGTCCTTCCTTTAAAGCAGGGGCGAGAAAACTTTAAAGGGTGGTGCAACAGTGGATTTATTTACAGTTATCAGGAGTTCTTTGGATTTTTAATTCGTCTTTTGGAGGTAATGATGAAGGAGGAGCAACACATATTTTGAGGTCAAATGAAGTCGAAATTGGCTGGAGGGAATGCTAAACCTAGGAACCATGTGTACAATGGCACGTTTGTATGGCGTTTGCGCTTGTGTGCTAGGTTTTGACTTATGTGCTTATTTTTATTTTTTTTTAGTTTTTATTTTATTCTTATATTGTTGTAGCATGCGGTCTTGTGGTCTTCTCAGGCATGGAGTGCTTCCATTTTTGTTGGCATTTCCTTCTTCGCACTCGACTGGTTCTTCAAAGGATCCAACCCCCTGCCTTCCATTTCCACTTCCAAGAGTAATGAGAATAATAATTATGACCAAGACAAACCCCAACCCAGCTCCTGATTTCTTATCATTCGAAACTGCATGTATGTACAGGTCAATTCAAATTTACTTTATTGTTCTATTTTTCATTGTTTTCAGATGCAATAGTTGAATTTGGGGATATATGGAGTAGAGTCATATGTGTGTGTGTGGGGTTTAATGGGTTTGCTTGTAACAACAAATTGTTTTTACCTCGACTAAAACGTCAACCCTTTGAAGAGTTGGTCCTGAAGGCCTTACTTGGTGCGTACTGAAAGGTTTTCATGATCATTTCCATCTGCATATTGGAATAATTTCATATAAATAACTAAAAGCCCAAGGAAAACTTGTCAAGATTTATCCTTAGCGCAATACAAATATTTGAGAGCTCACTTGCGCTGATGTGTTGTGCAGACTCAATGCTCCTCCTTCCTTATCGCTTGGTGTTGGTGCTCAGGTGTTGGCTTGTATGTTGTTGATATATATTTGCAATGCTTAGCTCTCGGTCGATGTCGATATGACTTGGAGATTCATCCCAACAACTTTTAATATACTTCTTGTTATGCCATGTTGGCATGGTATTAATGCTCTTAGATATTTGTGATCCTGATAGAGTTGATTTCCAACCTGTTCACGGTGATTAAAGTCCCCACCTTGCCCAAGAAATTGCACGCTATGGGATATGCATCTAGCATAGGCTGTGTACTCTATGGCTTCGTTAGACATATTCTAGCGCATTATTTAAAAAAAAAAAATTAAGTGAGTTTCTTTTATATTCTAGGAACTGACAATAAATTTGTTTACAAGTACTTGGCTCAGTTATTTTGTAGGTTTTTTTTGCTTGATGTGTAGTGCAAAGGCTCAAGACATGGAATCTTTCATGTGACTTGCACTTAACTTTAGCGTTGGATTTGGTGTTGAGTTGTGTGTTGTGTTAGGTGTTTGGCTCAACATTTGGCTTGAATGCTTGACATTAGGGCTTGCTTATTTACTTTTTTTATTTGGAAGGTCTGGGTTCCATTCCCATCGACCACCATATCCTAAGGTTCTCTTTTCTTTTATATAAATATTATTATTTATTTTTTTACTTACTGTATAATACTAATTTTATTTTAGAAAAGTAAGTAAATAGAAAAAAAATTAAGTAGGTCTGTAAATAAATAAAAGAAACAACAACAATTGTTTTTTTGAAAAGCTCATCTATCTTTTATGAGGTTTCTTACAGTTTTTTTTTACAGGTTCAAAGGTGAACAGGTGTTGGTTCTAAAGACAGAATTGTAGGTAGGCCCTTAAGGCTCCAGTGCTTCAAACTGAAGCACTGGTACCATGTGTAGAGACCTAATTAAGTCAATTCTATTAAATCCATAAATTTAAAACAGCAAACTTCTACTTCTACGCAGAAAACTCGGTAATTTCTTTCAATTCAGCATATAAGCATGTTAAATTAATTAATGAACAAAAATTTCATAATAGACTAAGAATTACTTAACAAAATAATACAAATTTACCTCTTCTTGATGCTAACTTCTCTATTGACCCAGTGGTCTAGCCTGCTGCTTTGTTGCTGCCTTGGGCTGATGCTAACTCTCGCTAGTCTTGTTTTCCTTCCTGCTGCTGCCTTGACTACTCGATGCCACTGACCAACTCTGCCCAAACCGACTAACCTCCCAGCCAGCTAGGATCAGTCTATCCAGCTCCCTAGCTCCAAGAAACCGAAAGGAATCCTGGCCCCCGTGCCCAAAACCCCTAGCAACCCGGTGCCCCCTGCAATGATACTCAAAGACTAGTGAACTCTACCACAGAACCAGAAAATCCAAGCCAAGAAACCATTACTCTCGTCCCCCTCCAAAATGCTTCCTCCCCAAAATAAAAATCCCCCTCTTCTCGTAAGGCTCCTCCCATCATATCCCCCCTTCACTGACCCTTTCCTCCTCATTAATTTCCTTATTCCTACATTCATTATATTATCATCGTATTTAATGTCTTTTCACTTTTATTTAATGTTTCTTATCCTTTTATTTAATGTTTGTTATCCCTTCCATATACGTAAGTTTTAATAAATTAAATTATTAACCCCTTTAATTCTTTACTCACATAATTAAAGAATCAATTAATAATTAATTAATCATTGTTAGTTATGAACAAGTAATTAATAATAATTAATTAGTTAATATTATATAAGAAATAATTATTGTTTAGCTAACATCTTAGGACAATCAGATTATCAAATTAGTTATAATTAATAATCCTATACATTTATTTAAGCAAGGTCATTACATCTCTTCTAGAGAAAAATAAAAATGATCTCATGGCTTATCTTCTCATGTTTTCTCTCTGTGATTACATTCCATTATTGATGCATGTAGACCGCATTCCTTGTGGCAGTTTTGATTATTGCAGTCAATCATTCGAAAATTTTGGGATCCCAATGCATACGAAATTATAATTCTAATCCCACACTTCCTCTACCAGATATGATCTCCAGGGATGCCTCCTCACATTGACATCGGAGGTCAGGATCTCACACTTCCACGGCCAATGACTCTCAAATTAAAAATTTCTGTCAGTTAATGTCCATATCCAGATAGTCAACTTCGGGTTCAATTTATAAGCAAATGAAGCATAATTTAGAAAATCTGGCACATGGGTTTTGTGCAGAAGGGTCTCATTTAGCGGACACGTGAGCAATTTTTAAAAATTCAAAGTGGTTTGAGAGCATTTCATGTTTTTGTAAATAGAATGTGAACCCAGATTACTTCTCCCTTTCCCACGTGGCAGCCAACATTACTCTCTTGACAAGGCATATGGTGAATTCCCTAATAATGTTGGGCTTAATGAAGAGATTCAGAATGTCATTTATGAAGAAGCTCTATGCCTTGCCACGGTCATCGAAGGAACCTCAGGGTAATACTACAGGTATCATGATCATTGGGGAGATCAAACTCATACTGTACTATTTTTAATTGTTTACCTTCAATTGGTTCTAAACGGGCAACCTTCTGTCATATGGTAAAACAAAAATGATTTCCAATCAGTACAGATAATTTTGCCTCAGAAGAAATTTGGGTGCAAGTTTGACATATATGAATTGTGTTCACATAATGTTGTTCCCAAAGGGAAGTACATTGCTTTTGTTTTGGCTGAGACAGATACTGATCAACTTGAAGGAGGACATATTTTTCTTGGACCTATTAATGAGTCTTCTCTGGACAATTGTTTCATATCAACTAGCTATGATGCAACAACACATTTTGAGTCAACAATGCAGGATGTTCTTGCTATGTACACCTGCATACCTGGAACCGTTGACCTAAGTGTTGCAAGTACA
This sequence comes from Picea engelmannii, assembly GCA_009831015.1. Classification (NCBI taxonomy): domain Eukaryota; kingdom Viridiplantae; phylum Streptophyta; class Pinopsida; order Pinales; family Pinaceae; genus Picea; species Picea engelmannii. Next base: position 129,392 of record ML780870.1, on the reverse strand, counting down.
GCTAAAGAATGATGGGCTATAACATACCAACCTTTGCCTAGTTTTTATTTCCAACACGCTCTTATTTGTTTTATAATTTTTGGTGCCAGGCCTCTATTCAATCAAATTGTTCCTTTTCTCATGTCCCCCACACTAGAAGATCAAGAGAAGCATCTTTTAGTAAAACATTTACGTTCTTTGGTTGAAATTATAAGAACATGGTCTTAATAATGAAAATCAAAAACATTTTTTTTGAAGACTATTGAATGATATAAATGTTGGTTATTATACAAAGGAAGGGATGGTTATTTTGATTTGCGAGTTCAATTGTTTTGTAAATATTTTGCATTGTAGGGTTATTGTAAATAGGGTTTTGTAAATAAAGAAAAAAACTTAAAAAATATAATAAAAAATTCAAAAATAATTAAAATATTTTTTTTTTTTAATTTTGCGAATGAACTTGGAAACTTTTCAAAACCAAAATTTCATGCTATTAAAAAATATGTTTTGTGCTAACTTGTTTGCACAAGTCACTTAAAAACAGGTTTTGATGAAGAGGAGTGCTTAAGATGCTTTTCAGGTATAAAAATGTGTTTCACTTTATTTACATTTGATTTAAATGTGTTTTTTTGCCATTTATCTTTTGTGTTGCTCTCACAATTCTGTTGCAGGGAAATACTAACCTTTTACAGGTTCAAGGCGATCAAATTGCATTCAAAAGTGATTTCATAAATCACATAACATTTCCAGAAAAAACATGCTTCATGAATACTTGAAAGAGTTGAGTTTTCTATTGTGCTTGTCATAACATTTGCTACCATTAAAAAGCACTTTTCTCAGAAACCATTTGTGTCATGACATGAGCCCTTCTCTTTCCTCTTTCAAACTTTGTCAGTCATTCATGATAAATCCTATTTCGCCATTTGATATGTTGTGAGTCTAAAACTTTTCTATCCATCACTACTACCTTATGACTTCCCACATGATTAATTTTCTGAGTTGCCTATATTTCGCCTGATTCCACCTATCTTTTGCCTCATTCTCGAGTCTTTTTTTTTTCATTTTTCAGACTCTTGAAATATGTAAAAGCAATGAGCATAAACTAACTAGGGCTCAAAAAAGCCACTAGTAAGTGTTCACTGTTCCACCAAATCATTTTCTGCAAATTTTTTATATTTGCACTTGTGTTGGATGATCTGGGATACATTAAGGACCACCTTTCAACAAGTCTCTTTCCATCGACTTCAACACCTTATCTGAAACAGGGACTAGAGACTATTTAGTACCCTAGAGTCTACATGCCTTAATGACAGATATCCTTGCTAACAATCATGGGAATACATCAATGTCCCTTGATTCATAGATCTTACAGGTGACTTGACACCAAAACCTTTATTCGTACTTGTTAATATGTACTACTGGTACCTTGAGGCCCATTGACATCAATGGTGGGTCCTCTTGCATTGGTTAACAACATATATTAATGGTTGGTAATCCAATGATTTCTTTTTCTATTTGACTACAAAACATTTAGTCACACAACAAAGATTTGTACCATGGGTAAGAGCTTTGAAGTTGTTGCAGATTTTATGATTTTGGTTGATTCCTGTTAGACATAAAAGGAGGACAGGTTCAGAGTTAGTCAGAGATTTGTTTGCTCCAAAATGAGAATTTTTTTGTACCTTAGCAGGTTCAGTACTTGCCCAGTTGCAGTGGGTTTTTCAGTTACAGAGCTTGGAGCTCGATATCTGACTAGATATAATTTTGATCTAGTTGTTCTCACTGTAGTTATTGTTCTTTCCATTTTCAGTATTTTTAGATTTTGTTCTGCACCAGTTTGGTACCGGTTTTGTACCCGTTCCGTACTGGTTTTGCACCGGTTCTTTTCAACACTCTTTTAGCACATGTTCATTACCAAACAGTACTGGAGAATGCAAAATTCCTTTTAGTCGTACCACAGTTCCACTTTCAGATTCCAATTCTTAATTCTATGATCTGCAATAGCATCAGCCACATTCCTATTGCAGAGTTCATCAACTTTTTGGGTAAGTGGAGGTATGTTATTTTCTAATCTTTAATCATGCAATTTCTTAAGTTCTAAAAATAGATAAATTTGGAAAATTTCCTTACCTTAGTCTTCTCCTTTTCCTAAAGCATA
>ML780870.1:106222-127205 GCA_009831015.1 Picea engelmannii | reverse complement strand
ATTTGATTCTAAAAGCATTGATATATATTGGCATGATTCAAATATGAAGAAAAAGAAGGCTTTCTAAATACATTGATGACTTATCATTTCCAGTACATGCATGTTTTCAAATATTATGAATTGCAGCAAGAAAATAAGTAAAACTGAATAAATGTTTTTAACACAAGAACCAACATTTGTCATATTGATGGTTGTCACACAAGAACCAACCATAAGAAAATTAGCTACCACTCATGTATCATTCAGCATGAAATGATTTATTGTTATACATCATCATCATCATGTAAGCTACAACTAAGATGCCACAAGTTTTAAAGAAAATCCGTGCACAATTGCATAGGGACATGCAACAAGTTCAGTCTCACATGGAGAGAGTTTCTTGCAAGCTTAAAAACCTACGTATTCATTCCACGAGCCTAACAACCCTCCTCTTCAAACCACATGCCTAACAACCTACTTCTTCAAACCATCTTCTAAGTCAGTTCTAGTAAGGTGATGGAAACAACAAAGCTTAGTATAGAACATATGAAGGAAGCAAGCCACACTCAGTCAAGGAATTGTGTGGGTTGTAACAACCAAATGTTAAGGAACAATATGACTCAATAAAGTTACATGTGTATTGTACTTCACAAGAAATACATAGGATAACTCAAATATGACTATAGGTTCCAAAGGTGCGTGCTTGTTCAAAGGTCAACAAAGGAGATGATGGCTCAGTATGTGAGTCAGTGGGTTAATCAGGTAGGGTGGAAGAATTGTGAGCATGCGATGGTCACAAGAATGGCTAGGAGGAACCCCCAACGAGTTGGATTTCCTATCTTTAAACTACATGTGCCCAGTTTGACACATGTCTTCCTGAATCCACATGAGTTCCCCTTAGCACTCATCCCCTTTCCCAGGAACTTAGGACAACATTGAACATCTCCACCTTAGTGTTTAGGAAATAATAATAAAATATTATTCCCTTAGAGGTGAGCCCTCTAGCTTAGACTCTAGGCCTAGACACTTATCCCCCTCCCTTACCCTACCTAGTGGAGCTTAGTACCCCATAACTCTTTCTTCGTGGTCAGTCTACAAAAAATAGTGTAATTTTATTAATGATATGTGCATTTACTTATACAAAAAAAAGGCTCATGAACTTAAGCATCTAGGCTCTTTGACCTAATAAACATATAAGTCTTCAGCTTATAAACACTTGGCTCACCAGACTATAAACATAATTACAATTCAGTATGGGCTCGGCCTTGGGATGTTACAATCCCCTCCCCTTATTTTTGCATTGTTCTCGGTGCAACTTACTTACACAACAACAACAAGATTTCCAAAATCTTAAAAAAAATGTGGGTACTCTTCTCGCATAGCATCTTCATGCTCTCATATTACATCCTCAATACAGTACCAGGTCCACTAAACCTTTACAAATTCCATGGCACAGTTCCAGAGTTACTTGCTCTTGCGGTCCAATATACACACCAGATGCACCTCAAAAGCGCTTTCTTGCCCCACCTGAATCACATTCCAATGAATAACATGATTAACATCAGGTACATATTTATTAAACAATGACACATGAAATACATTATGTATAGACATGCATGCAGGCAATGCAATCCTATATGCTACTGGACCAATCCTCTCTAGGATTTCAAATGTCCCACAATATTGAGTTGCCAACTTTGAACAATTTCCCAACTTCAAGGAGGTTCTGTTGGCCTTCACTCTTAGGAATACATGATCCCCTACTTTAAATTCCCTGTGAGTTATGTTCTTATCAACATAGATTTTCTTCCTATCTTGGGAAGCCTTCAAATTCTATTTAATATTCAACATTTTATCTTCCATTTCCTTGAGAAACTCTGGCCCAACCACTGCCCTATCAACTAGGTTGTCCTAGCTTATTGGGGTGTTGCACTCTCTTCCATAAAGTGCTTCAAATGGACACATCTTCAATGATGCTTGATACCAGTTATTTTAGGAAAAATCTACCAAGTGTAGATAATCTTCCCATTTAGATGTTTTTTCCATCACATGCATCCTTAGAATGTCCTCTATCACTTGTTTCACCCTTTCTATTTTCCCATCTGACTCAGGATGATATGCTATGCTGAAGTTCAAATTTGTTCTGAACCCTTTGAATAACTCCTTCCAGAACTTTGATGTAAACTTTGGGTCTCTATGAAACACAATTGTCTTGGGTATGTCATGCAAGCATGATACTTCCCTCATATAAATAGAAACAACATTAGTTTCTTTATGAGTAGTCCTCATAGGACTGAAATGGGCAGATTTAGCAAGATTTTCCACCACCACCATGATTGCATCATGTTGTTTTCTTGTTCTGGGAAATACCGTGATGAAATCCATTGTTACAACTTCCCATTTCCACTTAGAAATGGGTAATGGCTGCAGTAAACCCACTGGGTGTCTATTCTCAACCCTTACCCTTTGACATTCCAAACATTTGGCAATAAAATCAGTAATATCCCTCTTTATGATTGGCTAATAATATTGGATTTTGACTACCGATATTGTTTTCTGATATCCTGGGTGTCCTGCATAAGGTACATTGTGCATTTATTTTAAAATTTCACTCCTCAATTCAGAAGAGTTGGGTACATAAACTCTATTAATGTACACGAGAATTCCATCAATTCCCAACTCATAATCCTCAACTTTTTGTTGCATTTTACCTAGCTGCAATTTTGTTACCAATTCCATGTATTGCAAATATAATTTTGCAGCCTCCATAATTTTGTCTTTCAAATATGATTGGTACATGATAATGGTTGTAGTGTGAAACTCATGCACTCTTCTGTTGAGTGCATCAACCACTATGTTCTCTTTTCCTTTGATATGCTTTATATCAAAGTCATATTCACTGAGAAACTTTAACCATCTTCTTTGCTTGGCATTTAGAGTTGTCTGATCAAACAAATACCTCAGACCATTATGGTTTGTCCTCAGCTCAAACCTGTTTCCCATGAGTTAGTTCATCCACTTATTCAAAGTGTGCACTATGGCTACCAACTCCAAATCATGAGTGGCATATATCCTTTCATGTTACTTCAACTTCATTGATTGATAACATACAAAAAACCCATTTTGACTGAGGACTCCACCCAGTTATTTACATGCACCTGTAAATACAATGAATTATTCATTTGGATATGCAATCCTCAGAATTGGAGCACTGGTTAACCGTTGCTTCAATTGTTTGAAGCTTCTTTCACATTCTTTTGTCCATTGAAATTTATTCCCCTTCCTTTGCAAGGAAGTGATGGGGTGGGATATTCTCAAAAAACCTACAATGAACTTTCTGTAGTAACCAGCTAGACCCATGAAGGATCTGACTTCTCTCAAATTCTTAGGTGTTGTCCACCCTTTAATGGCCTCAATATTTTCAGGGTCCACTGTTATCCCTTCTTCAGATATGACATGTCCCAAGTAATGAATTTTGTTTTGATAAAATGAGCACTTGCTCAACTTGACATACAACTGATGCTCTCTTAGCACTTGCAACACCATCCTCAAATGATGCTCAGGCTTTTCCTCTAACTTGAAATATACAAGGATTTCATCCAAAAATACAATGACAAACTTGCCTAAATATTCCTGGAAAATACCATTCATTAAGCACATGAAAATAGCTGGTGCATTTGAAAACCCAAATGGCACCACTATGACCTCATAATGATCATACCTTGTCTTGAGCGTAGTCTTGCTGATATCTTCCTCTTTAATCCTTACCTGATGGTATCCTGACCTAACATCTATCTTGGAAAATATCCTTGCATCCTTTAATTGATCAAAGATATCATCAATCCTTGGCAAATGATACTTGTTCTTTATAGTTATTTTATTCAATTGTCTAAATTCTATGCACAATCTCAACGTCCCATATTTTCTTTTCACAAACTCTGTTGTGGCACCCTAAGGTGAAACACTTAGGCATATATACCCCTTCTTCAGAAGTTCTTCAAGATAAATTTGCAACTCCTTCAATTCTGTTGTACTCATTTTGTAAGGAGTCTTTGACACTGGAGCTGCTCCAGGAATTAAATTTATAGATAAATAAATATCTCTCTTTGGGGGTAGTCCTGGTACCTCCTTGAACACATATTCAAAATATTTCAGGACTGCATGATCCTCCAAATTTGGCACCTTATCCTTATGTGCTTCCTCCATATGGGATGGAAATATTTGACAACCTTTACTGTAGCCTTTCTTCAATTGCATTACTAAAATTTATCTTATAGTCACTGCCCTTGGAATTGCTTGGACTGTTCTCTAATTTCCTTCCTCATCTAGGAAAGTGAATGCCTTGTTACAACATTCTAAGATGGCATGGTGTTGGTCCAACCAATCCATACCAATTAGGGATTCATCAGATCCTAAATGCAAGATGTTCAAATATGTGCTTGTGCTCAGTCCATTCATGTCCATAAGACATGACTTAACCATCTCATTTACTTTTCTTTTGACTTTGTTATCCAGCTGCACCAACCAATATTCATGCTTGCTTCTTGAAAAATGAAAACTTTCCACCATCTTAGGATATATATAACTATGACTAGCTCATGAATCAATTAAAATAGTAATGGTTTGGTTCTTGATCATACCTTCCACTTCAATCATATGTGATGGATACTTTGCTTGCTTGTTGTCCAAGACTACATAGATCATTGGTATATTTCTTCCCATGTCCCCCACTGTTTAAGCTCACTGAACATTGTGAACAACTTTCACTTTGTCACTTCTGTGAGGATAATATCTAAACATATGATCACCTTTACAACCCGAACAATGAATAGGTTGTTTCCTTGGCTTTTGACCACCTGTCTCAATCATTTTGGGTTCTCTAAAATTTGGTTGTCCCTAAGGATTATTTCTGAAGAATGGTGGCTTAATTCCCTTCTTCCTCTGACCCATATTGAATTTCTTTTTGTCTTTCCAAGATTTTTGGAGAGTTGGACTTGCTTTTTGTTGATCATATAGGCACTTAGCTCACCTTATGATCTCCTCCAATGTTTTGGGATAATCATGTTGTATTGTGTCACTGATGAATGGTGAAAAACCACTCAAGTACCTATGAATATTGACTATCTTATCCTTGATCAAAGAGATATACTTCAACAATTATAAAAACCTTCTTTCATACTCATCAATGGACATACTTCCCAGCTTGAGTTCAAATAAATATTTCATTTTCTTATCATAGTACCTCTTAGTCAAGTATTTCTTTTCAAAATAATTCTTCAATTCCCTCCATGTAACATTTTTCTCATCAATCTACTACACCTACACCAACTGATCCCACCACACGGATGCCTTACCTTTGTGTTGATATATGACAATTATTCCTTATGCATGAGAAGAATAATTATGCAATTGAAAATACTTTATCATGCCCAACAACCATGTCTCTTCATATTCATCCTTCTTGTGCTCCCCATCAAATGTACTAGGTTTGATTTTTTTCATTTCTCCTTGTAGCTCATCCTCCCATGACCTCTTATGCTTCCTAATATGGGATATAATTGAGTTTTTGTATGCTCTCTTATTGGAATTCCTCGGGGAGCATTGGTGATGTTTTCTATCACTTTTTGTTTTTCTGTAACTTCCTGATTTACTTGAGCCACTCTCCTTATCCAATTTATTTTATGTTATTTCTAGGATCAACATCAACTTTATGTTGAATTCTCCCTATTGCTCCCTCTCCTTCATGTGCTTTTTTTTATCGACTTGGTGAGTTTGGACATCTTTCTCCAACTTTTTAATGATTTTCATCACGTTCCATTCCTTATCTATGTCTTCTCCATGCCCATTGGAGTTTTATCCTTCAAATCCCAAATGGACATCCATTCCTCTAACTTAATTCCCCGAACTATAAGCATCCCATGCCTCCTTCCTTTATCTACACCATGGAATGATTCAGTTCGGTTCTGTCAATTGTTAACTCTATAAAAATGTGGATTCAACCGAAATTTTTCTCTAGTTACTGGACTTAATAATTTTCTAGAATAAACCAATATGATTCAATAAAAGAAATATCAGATTCCACTTTCAATGGGTCTTGGTCGGTCAAAAACCCCTCCAGGCTTCTATCTCTAAGCCCCTCTCTAGTCCGCAACAATTTTTTGGGAGTTCACCCCTTTTATTTTGCCATTGGTTCACATGTGACTATGGCTGTGACCCAGTTCTAATGATTTAGGCACTTATCCAGAGCCTTGAAACTTCGAGCTCCAAGGCTTCAAAGGACTCCATTTTTCCACACATCCAAACATCAAAGAACAATGAACTATAGAATGTGTGAAGAAAAATGGACATACGATCCACCTTCCTTGCTCTAATATATGGTGGATAGGAGATTCAGAACACCAGCTTCAATGGTATCCAAAACACATCACAACCAATCTCCCGGAGTGTTGCATGTGAGAACTTGAGAAGTGGGGTAGATAAACGGTCCTCGACTTCCCAACATCCAACGACTAATATTTACTTCAAAACTCTGATGCTCTGGCCTTCGAGAATTCTCAACCCAGGTGACCCCACTTTTCCTCGAAGTGGTTGTCCTCCGCATGTCCTTAAATCATTAACATGTGGCACACATCCCATGTGTCTACATCATCCTTGGTGATTTCAAACCAACCACGTCACTTTGGGACTTCGAAATATTTTACCTTAGCATTCCTTAAATCTCCCCAACTCTGAATTTCCGATCTACTTTACCTTCCAGGGCCCACATGGTACAACTGTCAACAATTAAGTTGATGGCACGTGACCCCACATGTTAGATTTATTTTGGTCCAACAAGGTCATCAAAAGTACCATTCTGACTGACACATGGTAGGACTAAGGGATTTCACGTCACCCTGGGTGATTTCATCATGCCACGCCACTTCGGGACTTTGCGCTTTGGGAGATTTCACCTTAGCACACACCGTTTCTCCTGAACATCGAATTCCCAAGAAAATCAATCTTCTGACATGTGCCCCTTTCGATGGATGGTCCAGATGAACTATGAACTTCGGGACTTCAGTAGTTTGCACATCATCACGCTCCATTTCTCCCAAACGTTGAATTCCCAAACATGCTAACTTTCCAACATGTGTTCCTTGCTTGGATCAAAGGACAATAATTACACAAATTTCACTCTATATTCTCTACATGTGACTGAATTTGTGACCTCAGCTTAACATTTGGGTGCTTATCTCACTTTTCAAAATCAACAATTGTATTTTAATGGACCGTGAAGATCAACAACTAGGAGTGACTGTGGAAACTCAACTTTCTCACACTTTAATTTCCTTCCCGATCTCTGCAATGCGAAGATTCTCTTCCATAGTGGGATCGATATTGACCATTGATATATTGATCTACAAAGATCAACAATCTTGAGGGATTGCAAAGTCTCAAATTTCTCACACTTTAATTTCCCTTGTGATTTCCACAATGGTTCCCCGTTGTCGATCTCCCTTCAATGAGATATGACAGTCATGACCTAATCTTCGTTTGATCTGACGATTTATCTTTCTCTCATCCATATATAACTTCCCAACACCACAAATGTTCTGATTTCTTTCTCTGTGGCCATTTATTTAAATTTTTACACCTCTTGTGTTTCCGAACACAGTCCAAGTATTCTTTCAATGCCCTTCTAGCACTCTGTACCTCAAAATTATCTGGAATTTCTCTGTCGAATTTCTTCTTCATGGCCCATCCAGGTTCTAGGTAGAATCCATGGACTCTAAAGTTGAGTTTTATCCATTTCAACAACAATTCTTTTCTAAAATATTTTCTTCATCTTCCACTAACATGGTCTATCCAGGATGAGTGTTGGAACCATCGCTCTGATACCATTTTGTAATGTCCCCAACCACCAATAGGTTGCAAAATGTCACTTCTTGGATGTCTCTCTTAGCTCTGATACCATTTTGTAACATCTCCATCCACTAATAGGATGGGAAACATCACTTCTTCAACGTCTCTCTTATCTTTGATACCATTTTGTGTATTTATATGCATATCTATCTAATGCAAATTAACAACTATAATATTCTTCTCATGCCACTATTCATGCAGAAATAATCATTATAAAAATTATGACAATAGATGCATACAGACGACATATTCTGACCATACACAAATTAGTGCAGAAATAATAGTAAGCCTACACATACAACATAAATTATATATCTAGGAATTACTCATCAAGTTATAAAACATATACAATTACACAACATACAATCAACAGATATTTGGTACTTATATTTCAATAGATGACCACCAACTGCATATAGAAATTCCATGGACCTCCCAGCCTTAGACCATGTTGCTCATCTTTCTCAATAGTGGGTCACCCCTAAGCTAGGATGAAACTCCATCGGGCAAGGGATTCCTAGGCTTTCCAAGGAAATTAGAAGAGTCGCACAGGTCAACAGAAAGGATTATCTCCCAGGGATAGCTCACACTAACAACCTACAACTTCTCATTCCCCACATGCCTATCCCACCCCAAGATGTGTGCCCCTTCTTTGCTCAAAAATCCTTTGAGTGCCCCACTTACCTTCCAAGGCTTAAACAACAGGTCGAACATGAATTCTCTGAGCACTATAGCTACAGTTTGGATCCCTCTCGGAAATGAATTCCCCAGCAACCTCTCTCAACTTGAGATATTTTCTTGCATGCCTGTCAACCTTCTTCTTTGGTCCACGGGCCTAACAACAAACCTCTTCAAACCATAGGCCTGAAAACCTGCTTCTTCAAACCAACTTTTAAGTTGGTTCTATTAAGGTGATGGAAACAACAAAGCTTAGTATAGAAGAGATGATGGCATCAATCCATAATCAATAAAGGAATTGTGTTAGATGTAACAACCAACCATTAAGGCACATTACGACTCAGGAAAAGTATAGGTGTACTTACTTCACAGGAAATACACTTAATAACTCAAATATGACTTGAGATTCCCAAGGTTCATGCTTTTTTAGAGGTCGATGATGGAGATGATGGCTCACACTATTACATATAGGATAAAAAATCAACGAACTGTTACGACGATTGTGATAAAATCAATTTTTTTGTCGAAAAAAAAAATAAAAAACAAAATTTTACTGTTTTTGTTTAAAATAGTCCCGATAACTTCGGATTTTCGACGTGTTCTAAGGTCATCAGAAGTACGGCGCCCAGTTCCAACACTTTAATATAGCCTTTTGTAGGTCAACATAATGTTCATTGACTTTGAAATGGTCAACCTTAATTTAGGGTTATAGTTGTTGGAATTCCGACAATGATGAATATATAAATTAGTTAATTTGAACTGAATTTTGACTAATTTGTTATAGTTGCGAGATCTTTTATGTGTTATATCTCTGATAATATTTGTTTTTATGTGAAGGTTTTCTTTTTTATTAAGAGATCGAACTGATATTTGATCTACAGAGATTAGTTTTGTGATCATTGTTCAAGGCGTGGAAGAGGATTTTAGACTTTGAAGGTTAGTTAAATATTTTTTTCTTTTGTCTCCTTTAATATTTTATAACCTTATACGTTTATGTAGATTTTATGTCGTCTATGAACATGCTAATTTTTCCATTCTTATATGTGACTTGATCTCTTTCCCTGGTTCTATTATGTCGTTTGATTATGTTACTTGGTTATGGTGAAGCTTTGAATCTTATGTGGTAAAATATATTGTATGGTTTGGTTTATTGCATTTCAAGAATTGAACAGATCTAGCACATCATCACTGAACTTTATAACATAATCGTCTCAATATTTTGGTTGTGGTGAAGAATGTGGAGATATTATGGACAAGGTGACGAGAGATGTTATTCCCTTGAGCTAAATGTGGGAGCACAAAAGTAAGAAGAATTTTAATACAAACAACTATAAGACATTGTAGAACCCATGGGCACATTGAAGGTGGATCGAACGAATATAATCCCTTAGTAAACTATATATTCATTATTATATCTTTATATTGATTGTATTTATAAAAGTTTATATTGTTTAAATATTTCTTATGTAGTACACTAATTTTACATGACTGTTTGTAATTATAAAGTCAGGCTGGCCCCCTAAGCATCTGAACGCACCAAGTACTAGCAAAAATGATGTTGTACTACAAGGTGCCAATGAATTTGGAGTGCCGAATATTGAATATCAAGTTAATGATCCTATGGAAGAATATGAAAATAATAACAATATAGTTGAAGACGACGAAACAGATGAATTGATCCAAGACTTGTTCACTCGACCGGACGAGGATGATGATGAGGAAATTGGTGATCTTGACGTATCTCTGCTAGAGAAGGCAGAAAAGCCACTTTATGAAGGTTCAAAAGAAAACTTCTTTCTTCTACATTATTGTTGGTGAACTTAAAGGTCTTGAATGGTTTGCCAAATAGTTGTATGACACAGATCCTAAGGTATGTAATATGGTTCATCATCACGTATACATAAATGTTGATTGTTTTTGCTTGTTTTTAGTTTTAATTAATGTTTGAAATAAGAATTAAATATTTACAAATTATAACATTCTTTACACTAATTAATTATTTTTTATGTCGTAGATTGTTAGGTGAATTTTTGTTACCATCGTCAAATATTTTACCTCGCACATACCGAGATTTAAATTCCATTATGAAAGAAATTGGAATGGAGTATCAAGCTATAGATGCATGTCCCACTGATCATATTATATACTATGGAGAACATGCATAGAAAACAGAATGCCCGCAATGTCAGACCAGTAGATATCGAACCGATCAACTAACAAAAAAGGAGCCTCGTAAGGTTCTTCGTCATATTACCATAATTCCATGTTTGCAACGACTGTTTTGGTGTGAAAGCATAGAACAATTTATGGATTACTGTGCACGTAATAGAAGTGGAGATGGTGTTCTTCAAATTCCTGCAGATGGTTATGCATTTAAGGAAATTGAGGAAAAATGGTCATTTTCTAAAGATGAACCTCGTAATGTTAGGCTTTCATTGGCCACTGACAGTGTTAATCCATTTAGGGAGCTCAGGTCTATTTACTCAGTGTGGTGGCCAATTTTTGTTATCAACAATAACATTCCTCCTTGGATGTCAATAAAGAGGGACCACATAATGTTGACAATGATTGTTCCAGGTATGTAATGTTATCATTAATTTTCTGAATGCAAGATTTCATTTGTATTTCTTGTTGCATAATATTTTATGTTTATCTATTTATGTACTTATATATGCACATCACGTTAGTAATTATGTGTAATCAAACAATTAGGTAAGTACCAGGTTAAAGATATGAATGTATATATCGAGCCTATCATCGACGAGTTACTAAAGTTATCGGTCGACATCACTATGTATGACGTTCGTAAACCAATAAGGCAGAAGGAGTTTCAATTCCATGGAATACTTGTATGGACAATTCATGATGCCCCAAGACTAACACATTTTTGTTGTATGTAATAATCCATTCCACTTTAATTATAGTATATAATTATTTGAAGATACCATGCTGCATGCTTTTTTAAATAATCCCCTTTGTATAATTGACATAATTATTAATCCAACTTTTGCAAGTCTTCAAACAAAGGGTAGATTTGCATGTCCAGTTTGTGGCCCTAAGATCAAATCTCAACGTTCAAAAACTTTAGGAAAGGAGGTGTTTGATGAGTATAGACACTTCATCTATAAGAACCATAGGTATCATACTATTGAAAAACATATTTTCAATGGGAAAGAAGAGATTGGATTAAAACCACGAAGAATGACACCTAACCTATGGAAGTTGGAATATAAAAAAATTCGTCGAGATGGTATATTGCAATTTGTTTATGTAATATTCTATATGTAATGTTATGAATTTTTATTTTATTAAATTTATTTTATGCTTCATCAATGTCGTGAAGGTATTAACAATGGGCTCCCATGAGGAATGAAAAGTTATCCCTCTTAATTCAGGAGGTTTCCCTACTATCAGAACCTAAAAATAGCTCATTTGTTTGATACAATGCATATAAGGAAGAATGTGATAGAAACATTATGGTGAATCATAGATGGTAGGAGGAATAAATAAAAAGTCATCAAGATTTGTAGTGACATTCAGGAAGCCAATCATGCAATGCAAAGTGGGATCCAATCGAAATAACCTTCCCTGGTTATTAACAGAGAAACAAAGCAATGATGTAAAAGAGGTCATTCGGAGAATAAAATTTGAAGGGGATCTCCTGTTGGGGAAAGGTAGAATGACGAAAGTGAAATGTAATTAGGTTTATAATACATCTGACTTTTCCTTTTTATGTGTATTGTACTTATTTAATTTTTATGCTTTCATCAATTATTAATATGTTATACCTTGCTAACTAACATATATTGGTGAATTATGATTTTCTGATACAGTTGGTCAAGAGTGGGATGCACTACATATATACATTGCAAACAATCTTGACTAGATGAAGGTATGGATTGATAGATGCATACAACGTGAAGGTAGATTATCATGGGAAGGGGTGTCTACATTGGTTATAGAATCTCATTGTAATGGAGATACCAATCTTACGTAGTAGGAAATTGATTTAGCACATGGTTTGAAAGATAAACAGGAAAGCATGCTATTCATCCAATATAATTTCATTATGTTATTTCATAAATTATTAATGTTAGTGTCGATGTATTTTTCCCATCCATACATTACAAGTTATGTGAAATATGTTTTATGTGTCTGACATATTGCAGTTGAAACATCACAAGGCTATGTGGTGCAATGGTCGTAAATTTCACATCAAAAAGTTGGACGAAAAGAGGAAATTTTTTGATCGTGGGATAACTGTAGTCTTCGAGGTCACTAATGTTTCCTCTAGAAGTGACAGACATCCCGAAGTCTCTAAAAATGGATACTATGGGTATTTGGAGGACATACTTGAGTGTGACTTTAAATCCTTCAAAATAGTTTTCTTTGACATCAAATGGTACAGGCTACAAATGAATGAACATGATCTTGATAGAACTTTTATTATACATGATAACATATTTATCATGGTTAATACAAGGTCATTTGAGCGAGGAATAGATCATTATGTTCTTCCAAGCCAATGCAAACAAGTCTTCTACTCAGAGGTTCCAAGTAAAGCAAGTTGCTCATTTGTTGTTAGGTATGATCCAAGAGGAAGGCTAGTAAATTATAATATTGTAGAGGAATAAAATGATCTTGAAGAAGAAGATGATGCAGAGGAACATGTAGCCGATGTAGCAGATGTCTCAGATGAATACCCTGAAGGAGATGAACCAAATGTACTAGTAGGAGGCAATGGAGATCTTGATGATGATATCCATGATGAAGATATATTTCTTGGAAATGAGTACATTGATGACGATGTTGATACAGTCAATCCTTAAAACACCTTAGATGAACCAGATGATATGGATGTTTAGTTCAACAAAGATGATCAACTAGAAGATTGATGAATGTATTGAAATGTTGAAATATTGTATATATAAGGTCAGAAGAGAAGGGAAAGTGGGTGCAAGTGGAAAGGGCAAGCTTAATTTGGAGACACTTTCTATTCATTCGAGTACACTATGTCAACCAAGGAAAATACAAATCATGTAAAGGTGGTACGTATTCTTTACATATTATTTATTATGTTTCTTGTTCAAAAAGTTCTAAAAGAAGTACATATTTCAAACCACTACACATGACCTCTCGAATTGATCTTGTGCCTTAGAATGTAACAAGACAAGTTGATGTAGGAAAGAGTCTTTGTGATCATGGCAACGACTGTCTGAATTGGTTAAATAAGATCGTTGTAATGGAGGTTTTTTGGTCTCAAATTTGACTGACACACCCACTTTCTTCCGTCATCAATTCATCATGTAAACCATAAACCTTAATTTTCTTTCAAAGTACACAAATTGTTTGATGCATGTTTTAAGTTTTCATCAGTCTTTCCTCATTTTTATTTCAAGTTCTACATTAATGTATATACAATGTATCTATGTCATATTTGTATGAAAAATCCCTCTTTTTCATTGATTTCTTAATCAACACCATAAAAATACTAGAGGCGGGCAACAGTGACATGTGAATGAAGCTAATGTTGAAATTTTTTCAAACTGTATCTGTATGCATTGAAATTTGACATGGATAGGATATTCTCATGAATTAACAATATGGGAGGGTTTTTGGACTCAAATTGCACTAACACACCCAGTTTATTCCATCATCATATCATCATGGAAACCATAAACCCTATTTTTCATATGTTTTAGTAGATATGTTAATGATTCCAAATTTCATATTTGTATTTGACTCAAGGTCCAGTTAGATTGCACAGTATCAAATTTTAATTTCAATATGATAAAACAAATATAAAATGAATCCAAGCATAATTTGATATAATCACAAGAGATACAAATGTAAATAATCTTGCGACAAATTTTCTATACTATAGATGAAAAAATTTCGTCGATAGTGTAGCTAATTCGTCGCAAGAATATTGTGTCTAATTTGAATGGTGTTAGATGGTTTACAAGGAGTGTAGGGATTATATTATGGTGAAATGTAGTGTATTCTATAATAACAATCTCCATGCCAAATCTTGAAATGGATAGTACCATATCTTGTTCATAAGACAAATATTCTTTGTATGTTTCCTTTGTGGTGGCTCAAGCCCTCAGTACACATGATGCCTTACAATGAAATGTAACAATTTTACTATTGAATGATATTTTTATGTCATCCATGGTTAAGGAGGAGGTATGGAGGAAGTGAAGGGACAATGACATGTGATGAATCACACCCTATCATATACCAATTTGAATTGTGAGTCCTTAGAAAAAACCAAGAAAATAAGAAGGACGCATACAGATCTCTTTGGGATGTAAGATATATGGACTCCTAATCCTAATGAGGAAACAAAACTCACTGAATTGTCATCCTCTAAAGGTCGTTGTGCATACACATTTATAGGAGTGGAGGAATGATCCATGTTGACCATGTCAAGGCTCAAAATTACCTAGGGTTTTTGTGTTTGTTCCATGAAATCAAGGTCTGTGATTACATTCAACTAAGTTGATTAGAATTATTAGGGTGATGCTTAACAACCCATATATAAAAATTGACTATGCATTATATGAACATTTAGAAAGTCATCACTCCATCAATAATCATCCCCACATCTTATCTCGTGCTAATTCACTTATGTTGTGCCATATCAACATCGACTTCAAGGTAGGCTTGTGCTAAATTGTTGTCAAACATATATTATTCTTTTCTCCTATTTGCGCACACACTTTGACTCTCACACACTAAATTCCTTTTCTAAATTACATTCAACACACTCAAATTTTCATTATGTTTCCTAACAACTACTCTAATCAATGATTTTATTATTTTACCATAACTTTCAATAGATTGACTTTAAATTGTCTAGTGGAAATTATGTATAGGTAATACTTAATTCTAGTGTATTGAAATCATAATTCACATATTTCCTAAGTCCTTTATCACAAATTCTCTCTAGTTTTCAAATTCATTTTTGTGACAATCTAAAAAGGATTTTATATGACATTCACAAATTTTGGGTCTTTATCATCAACATTTGTGCATTTAGACTCACATAGGTTGGTCTTTCACTCTTGTTAGGATACGCAATTATACTAAAGGTATTCTTAGGAAACGCAGGTTTCTCTCTCTTGTCTGCTTTCCTGCGCCCATTTCAAAGGTATTTTCTTCGAGAACCATCCAGGGTTTTGGGACCTTCGTATCTCAGTACCAGAGCCATCCCAACCCCCAAAATATCATTAGCGATTGTTACCTCACCACTGCGTTGCAAGGATAAAGTGACCTCGGCCACTGCGACACAAGGAGAAAGTGAACTTGGCCACTGTGGTGCAAGGAGACATAGACCTCAAGCCACTACGTGCGTAAGGAGATAGAGACCTTGACCTGGAGCCAATATTCACAAGGAACAAAGAATGGTGAGTATTTTCATTCTGAGAATTTCGATTGGAAAATGAATGAATAAAATTTGACTCCTTATTGCCATGGAATGTTTGAATAAGAGTTCTTTAGGATTCCAAAATCTCAAAATCCACAATTAGATACTTGCATTTCAATAGGTTTATGATGATGCTCATACTAAATTTAGGGTTTGGTCGAATGTATATGATGAAACCATCTGATATTGGTTCACAACAAATTGAGGGACTTAAACATAACTTTCATATTACACATTGAGGGCCTTAAAAATATTTGTTCTTTAATATATTTAACAACTACAATAGAGATATTTTTCTTTGCCCCAATTTATATCTTATCTATACATTCGCACTGCTAGAAAATAGGGATCCCACATGTACCTCCCTTGCAGCCACAAACCTTTAGGAATAATATGTTGGGTAAGCACCCCACAAAAACTAGGTACACATCCTCTTCCTTCCCACACTATCATATTTTTAACCCTTATCATTAGTAAACCTCTTGATTCACTTCTATCCAATGTGGTTTTGGGTTCATGGTGAGATTTTTGTAGAGAGGAAATCACAAGTTATAAAATCCACCAACACACTAGGACCTAAATATTTATGGAACACACTTTAATTCCATCTAATATAGAATATGCATGTTTGTATTGAGAAGGGGAGCACCCTCCATCAACTATTCAATGAGGGAAGGTTATTAGGTACATTTGAGGGAAATTGTGTCATGGTTTTGGACTCGTGTTGTGTAATAAAATTAGATAACATTCAAGAAGAGATGAGTTGACTAAGTTTATGGACCATTAGGAGTCTCTTAAAAGACATTTCCCTATACCGAATGCACCATTTTCCATGTTAGGTTTTACCCATGGGGGCATGAGAAATAATTTTCATTAGGCATGGAGAAATGACTTGTGCTCGATTTCTTCAACAACTCTATTGGTTTCTTCTTCTATTACAACACAAAACATTGTCCTCATTTTTAGGAAAAATACAAAGAAAAGGTGAGTTATAAAACACTAGTGTTAACCCACTTGAAAAGAATAACAAGCCCCATGACTTCTGATTTCTACGCAATAAAAAAAAAAATACAAATTTTTGGCATTTTTTGTGCTACAAGTAAGCCTAGAATTTGACATCCCACATGGTTTGCGAATGCTCATTCAATGGTATTCCTCATGATTCCTATTCCCCACCAACACCATTATAATTTGTGTAATCTCACTCGTAAGTAGTGTCTTGCATATTGTTGTTTTCGCTCAAACAGAATATTTTATCTTCATACAAACTCAAAATCCTCTTCATCCTTTCAATCTAAGAATAGATTTATCCTTCTAGGTCCTTGGTATTTTTGTTTCTACACCCTTAACCTCCCAATATTTCCATCTTTTTCAATGCCAAATTTGCAAAATCCCTTTGCTCCAACAATGTTTTGAACTTTAAATTCCCTTCACTAATAACTAACCTACCTCTTTATTACCTCCTCCAATCGTTTGTTTCCTCTAGGGAATCTAAGATAACTCACAAGAAATTGTTGTCAAGATATTTACATCCATAGTTGTTAGTTTTCACGCAACCACATTGCAGAGGGTGTAGTTGTAATTCCTCCTAGTCACCAAGCTTATTGTTGCCCCATAGTAGTACTAATGTGAAGTGTGGAGGGCATGCCTCTTTTCTTTCAAACCCCATTATCTCATGTTATCATCCTTTGATATGGATATGAATATATGAATAGCAACATCAATGTCTAATTGCTCATCATCCACTAATCATTACTAATATAAGAAAGAATTATGATTACCTTTACTAACATGATATAATCATTACTAATATAAGAAAGTATTATGAGGAGTCTTTGTTCCACCATATATCCAAAAGTTGGTCCCCTTTTCCACAATGTGTTTGTCCCCAAGTGTAGATAGTGTATCCAAATATTTTTCATACATACATTTTTTTTACTCCCTGTGGATGAGTGCATATAATGGCCTCATAAATTATTCACATATATTCACATAAATACTAGTATATTTATATTCCCACAACACTTTTCAGTAAACATGAATCAGGGGATGTTTGGGAAAAGACAAGTAAAATTAATATTTTGAAAATCCATACCCAAAGAGATGTATCATGTTGATCCTTTCAAAGCAACTATAGAAGTAAGTTACTCAATAGAGGTTGCACCCATTCATTTTGAAATCCCAAAATATATTACATGGCCTGACATGTCTTCATCTAGTTGGCCTCAAGTGAGCTTCCTTCTAAGTTTAAGACTTTGACTCCATATGAAAATCACTCTTTTATCTTTGTTGACCTTGCCTCAACTAGTTTGTCAGTGATTGAAACTTGACTTGTTGAACCAACTTGATATGTCACTTGGTCTCTCTACATCACAAATACGAGTTGATCAATCTGTCACTTATAATAGGAGTTGATCAATATGCCATTTAATAAGAATGCATATTTGGTTTTTGCCTTTTGTCATCCTTGTATCCTACACAATTATCATTACTAGAATTTAAAGGGGCATTCTTATTAATTGCTCGCTCATTCGATGGACTATAGGTACAACCAAACAGGTATTTGTTAGATCTGTCTTCGTTGAGCGAGGAAAGTTCAGGTAGTCAGAGAGAAACTAGAGGTGAGAAGATCAGAAGAAAATTCCATAGACGCATGGAATTTTTTCTTGCCAAAGGGGGGTCCTTCTCTTATGATGTTGAGAGCATAGACAATATTGAGGTTCCCTTGAGGTACAAACATTTAGTGAAACGATGGGTACCCAAGGACCTTCCTCAAGTAAACACTGATTTTTGTCTGGATGAGAGGATATATCGCATTGCTCCATCATCGTTACATGGCTTGGGGCTATTTTCCATGGATGGCATAAAGGTTTTTGACGACAAAATAACTAAATTGATGGATTATGTCGGGCCTTGTTACAATTATAGAGATTGGATGAAGCTAGTCCAATATACATGACGTATGCGGATATACGGAGTGGCTGCAAATTATATACATCTAAGAGACAACAGTAGAAACAAAGGAGGGTCTATGTATATTGATGGAAGGCCAAAGGCATCTGGAAACATTACGGGGTTTATAAATAGTACATGACCCGAGAGAACAAATAAGCAACCCAATTCCATATTTGAGGGGTAGGAACGAAACCATGTATTTGTATGCACAATAAAATCAATAACTGCAAGGGAGGAGTTGTTGATTGATTAAAACTTGAATCGAATACATACGGACATTGTTATTATGGGGGCGATAATTTGAAATATATTATGTTTACTTATCATGATGTGATGTGGTGCAGTTTGTAAATTTGTATTCCTATTGCTTGTAAATTTATCGTTGTTCATGATGTTTATTTGTTATGGATTTCTAACACCTAAATATTATGCACATCATACTCTTAGTTTTTGCATGAGTCATTTCATTTGTTATAGATTTCTAATGCCTAATTCTTGGTAGGATGATCGTGGAAAAGCACCAAACAACCCCTCAAAATAGGTAAATTACAAGCAATGCACTTCACTATAATGTGTAAATTCTAACCTTGTACAATATCTACTACAAACTAATATTCAGAAAAGAACAGAAAATATACAATGGAAAATACAAAAATTACACAAAGATTTTTCACCTGGAAAGCCAAGCCGGGAAAACAAGCATATATTATATTCATACATTGTGTTACATTTTTTACAATATAATATACATATAGGAGCCAGCGACATCCAAAACCCTAACCCAATGACCTGGATTAGTCCAAAACCCTAATTCCTTAACCGAAAATAGAAAACCATCGGCAAAAAACCATGTCCCGAAAAACCACCTAATATCATGTGGTCCCGGAAATATGTCATCCCAGTAATATGTCGTCCCGGAAATATGTCGTCTCGGCGGAAATATGTCGTCCTAGAGAAAAAAAATTGGGGGCACTGCGCCCAAACCCCCACGTGGGGGGCTCCGCCCCCTTGCACCCCCCTCTAACCCCCCTATGCACCCGGCGCAGACGCTCAGACACTACTACTCATGCAAAGAATATAATACATACCCAACATTCTCCCACTTGTTGTTTTCTTTGCAAACAGTGGGTTACACGGTTACATAGTCAACAATCTAGGGCAGCAATTCCCATGGATCCTCTACAGCAACAGAACTTCTCGGTGCTCACAGATTTTGTTAATGAATCTGCAACATTCTTCAAAGTGTCCACCTTCATCAGTGATACTTTCTTTTCTTCAATCATGTCTCTTACAAAGTGATATTGAACATCAATGTGCTTTGTCTTTGAATGATAAGTAGGGTTCTTTGCCAAGAAAATTGCACTTTGACTGTCACACTCTATCCTTACATCTTATTGTACCAACCCAATACCTGAACACAATATTTGTAACCATACTGCTTCCTTACTTGCATGAGTGGTTGCCATGTATTCAGATTTTGTAGTTGAAAGTGCCACTACAGCCTGTCTTTTGCTCATCCAAATTATTGCTCCTCCAAACAGGTTAAACACATACCCGCTTGTGGATCTCCTATGATCCAAATATCCAGCCCAGTATGCATCCACAAAGCCATGTATATCGACCACTCTGTCCAATCTAGGTCTTCCTTTGTAGCACAATCCATAGCTAGCAGTGCCATGAAAATACCTGAAAACCCTTTTTACTGCTGTCCAATGCTCCTTCCCTGGTTTTGACATATATCTGCTCAGAACTCCCACTGCATGTGCAATGTCTGGTCTACTACAGACCATTGCATACATCAAACTACAAATTGCACTCGCATATGGAACATGATACATGTCCTCCTCTTCTTCATGTGTCTTGGGACATTGATCCGTAGATAACTTTACACCAGCAGGAATAGGAACCTTAACCAGTTTACATTCCTGCATATTAAACCTCTGCAATATTGTCTCGACATATTTTCTCTAATTTAACCAGAGTTTCCTCCTTTTTCGATCTCTTTTAATTTCCATGCCCAAAATGAAATTTGAAGCA
>ML780870.1:62775-98742 GCA_009831015.1 Picea engelmannii | reverse complement strand
TTGAAATGCTCATAACTTCACTTCCCGAACTCCGTTTCGGCTGATTTTTTTTTTGAAATTGGGTAAAATTGTGAGAAGAACTCAGATATGTAATTTATTTGGGAAAATTCAGCCTCCAAATGCTACATAAATAAAAACAAATCACGCCTCCGTCCATAGAAAAAACCCTAAAAATTTGTAGATTTTAAAACCTCAATATCTTGACCTTCACTCCGTTTCGAATGATTTTTATTTTTTTAACTTGGGTGTTTTTGTGAGAAGAACTCAGATCTACAATCCTTTTCTGAAAATTTTGCACAGAAATATACTAAAAATGTCTAGAATGTCGCGGCCCTCTTTTTTCTTTTCCGAAAAAAAAAAATCTGCAAAAATAAAAATAGTTGCCCACAACTCCGGCCCTGGAAAGTGCTCTGATACCACTTGTTAAGATCCTGAATAGATCTACAAATATAATCACCACAAATACTGAATACACAATAGGTCCACAAAGGAAGATAGAAGAAACCACACAATATTATTATCAAACCCTTGAGGTAGGGCAACACCATACAATGGATCCTATTATGGAAGGGATCCTCTCCTGTTCACTTGCCTCCTCGAGGGGGCATCCTCCTATTGAGCTACCGCTCCAAACAAAATACTTCTCTTCATCTCTCATTACATTGCTTGAACCTCTTTATATAGTGTTATCATCTCCTAAGAACATTCTAGAGGAGGAATCTTCTAGAAGTAGAACCTTCTAAGAAACCCTCTTACATTAATTATATCTAATTACTCATTTATTATATCTAACTACCATAGTGGGTCTTATTTAATAATATAGTGGACCTAGTCCACCTTACATTGAATGTCCTCCACTATTATCACTATGGGCCCTCTAGGCCCCCCCACTACCTCTTTAGCTACCTTACAGGCTGCCTTGACCCTGTCGCGGCCTATCTTTTGCACTGTCAGCCTGTAGTTACCCCTCGACAGCCTTGTCGTGGCTGCCTTGACCATGTCGCAGCCTAACCTTAGCACTGTCAGCCTGTAGTTTCCCCTTGACAGCCTTGTTGTGGCTACCTTGACCCTTTTTTCACCTATCCCTGACGTTGTCAGCCTATAGCTTCCCCTCGGCAGCCTTGACCCTGTCGCAACATATCCTTGGCATTTTCATCTTGTAGTTGCCCCTCAATAGCCTTGTCGTGGCTTCCTTGACCCTGCCGTAGCCTAACCTTGGCACTGTCATCTTGCCTCTGCCTCTTGTGACCTCTGCTATACCTCTGTTTTCTGTGGCATGCCTCAAGGAAGGTTGTTGTGACCCTCCATAGTTTGCCTAATGTGTTAATACCAACCTGACCCAAAGTGGATAATTACAAGGCAACGTTGGTCTCTGAGGGTTCCTTGATTGATTGAGGTCATCTTGTTTTTGGGGTCTGTTGTGATTTGTTTTTTTTGTTTTTCATCTCTCTCTCACTTGGTAAGGTCTTCCCTCAGGTAAGTGCTTGACACTTCTCCCTTTACTGAGTACATCTATGGGGGTTTCCACACTTAGGTAAGTTTCTAACCCTATCTTGTTTACTACTGTTATTTATTATGTTCATTGTTCAACTTCATATTGAAGATCATTGAATTATTTTACAGCAGTACCTATCTTCATAGTATGTTCAAATTATCAATTGATATTCAATTTCTATCAATGGTTATCTTATTGATGTGATCTAAAACATTTTGTTATATTTTTATTATCTTGTTTTTACCCTTACGTTTAAATTCGATCTATAGTAAGCATATTGTGAGAAAAAATATAAATTTCTATCTACTTTAGTTTTTACCTTAAATATATCAGTTAGATTGGGTATTGGGGATTCGAGAGTGATGTGTGGGGGGGAGGGGCCATAAGAGCTTCCACCTTCACGTGGTTGGCCATGTTTAGTAGAGAATAAATTAGGAATTGGCTAATCTTGGACCAAACCTCTCTTGATCCACCAGAGAAACAACAAAGACAATGTTGACTTTGTTGTTGCTCCGTCAGATCGAGGGAGGTTTGTTGCAAGATTAGATGGCTCCAACAAATTATTCTTGAAACCAAGAGGAGCTCATTCCGGAGTTATTTCTAGTTCTATAACTATCATGTTTTTCGTTTGTTCTCAGTGAGTAAGTCGACGTTTGAATCTAGGATGATGAGGGGCTACTCCAGAAAAAGGTTGATAAGGTGCTTGTAAGCATTGTCAAGGTATGTTCTGACATTCTCAATTTAGTGCATCTTAATGTACAGTAAATAATTGCAGTTAAATAATTTTTTTTAAATACATTTTATTTAATATTCTTGAGTAGGAATATCCTGGAGGTTAAATATGTCCATTGAATAATCTTGGATTTTGTTGTCTTCTCCAGGTTTGTCCTGATGGAAAAACTATTGAGCATGAAGCAACTCATGGAACTGTAACTCGGAGGTGAAACTAGCACAAATAAGGGGTTTGGTCTAGAAGTTTTAATTATATATATGATGCATTATTGTTTTTAAGGGTGTATTTTTCTTTTATAATCTCCAAAGTAATGTTTCATAAATCACATAGTTATATAATTTCTTAATTAGCTATTGAAGGTTAGAAAATATTTAGTGATTAGCTGGTTTTCAATTGTATATGTTGGCCATATGCTGAAATTGCAAAGATTATTATATTATATGGTCTAGTTATAGAATTTTCCTTGTTTCTCCTTTCTTCTTTTAAAACCCTATTTTTTATTTATTTTAATAGTGGCCCTGTCCAATGTGCTCAAAGGCTATCAATTTGTAGCACGTCAATTTCTATTTTCTACACTGAAGTGGAGCTATAAGTGGCGTTTGGCTTTTGTAAACAATTTTGTGATTTAATTTTGTGTTGATAAATATCAATGATTGTTACAATGGTTTATTCTCAAGATTGTTTTGATTCACCTCAGTGTAAATATATACTTCAGAGTTGGTAGCTATCACAATTTTTTTGTTTGTAGCTAGAGTATGGTTATGGCCCTTATTTTTTATTTATCTTTTAAATCCTCTTATGTTTGTCATTGGCGGTCCCGTCCAAGAGTTTTAATATCGACTCACAAAAAAGTGGATTTGGGATCAAAAGGTTATCAATTTGCAGTGCATCTATTTTTATTTTTACTAAACATTGTTTTGATTCTCCTGAGGCTAAATATGTAATTCTGACAAAATCTTAACTAGCCTCCATTGTAATTTTTTGTACAATTTTTGGGATGTGATATTCTTCCCCATACCCATAAGGATTGATATGTATTTGTTTAAATACTTATAAGTTGTTTAATTAGATATTGAAAGTTAGACAATATTTAGCTATTGAAGTTGTTTAGTGACAATTGAAGTAATTTGGTCATTGTTGTATGCAAGTTTTGAAGAAATTTAAGACTAAGATTCCATGGCTGAGACCTATACAAGACAAGTGAATTTTTCCAAAAAGATCCTCTTCTAATTTCTTAGGTGTAAAATCAGAGTGTCCATGGCTAAGACCTATACAAGATAAGGGAATTCTCCAACCAAAACCAACTAATTTTTCACCTAAGAAATTAGAAGAGGATCTTTCTGAAGAATGTTGCTTGGTATAACATAATGTTCTTGGCAAAAGCTGAATGGTAAGGCATTGACAAGAAGGGAAAGGTATTGACGCGATTTTGTAGAGTTTAGAGTGATAAAATCTAGTTTTATTTTTATTAGATTTGTAAGGCATTGACAAGAAGGGTTTTGGCTTTGAAAGCTACACTGTGAAAAAAAGACGCAGTTCTAATAGATTTATATGATTTGAGAGTTGCATTTTTATAGGATTTGCATTGGAAGGTTGAGAAAATGAGACTGGTCAACAAAAACTTCATTGATGATTACTTGACGCTAGACATGAAGCCTATATTGATTACATTCCATTTGAGTCTAGTGACATTGCCATAGTTTGGAAGCCTATGTTTGAACCTCTCTGTAAATATAATTTTGTGGTGTTGCATGACTTGTTGATATTTGGAATTACATATGGATTGAATGGGAATACCCTATACATGTGCAGGTTCTACACATTTTAACAAGATTGTCTATGGAGGGGGAATATGTCTCCCATGCATTTCAAGTTATGAGGAAGCATGGTCGCAATAAGGATGAACCTAGCCTATATTGACGCAGACCCCCTGCCCTCAGGCCGAGATCCGCTCCAAGATCTTTCTAAACCTTCCCTCTTAAGTTTAATTGACTCCTTGATTTTCCCTTGGGAATATCTCATACACTCGTGGTGTATCCACAAGTCCTTATGAGTTGAGCCTTCATGAGAAAACACTAGGCATCAACTCTTATCTTCTTATCAACAATGAAATTACGTCTTTTGCCAAATCAGAACTTTGAGTTTCATGATTTTGCGATCCCTGATGTCAATATTCTCGACTCTTCCACTTGCCGAAACCCAAAATGCCGAAAGACTGAAATACTTGTCCACATCTTCCTCTTCTCCTGTTTCACGTTTCGCGACTTCAGGAATTCCAAAATAGGGAACCTCGATCTCTTTTCTTCTAAAGTGCCAAATTGTCGAATCCCAACGTGTTCATCAATTTTTGTCCCCTCAATGGGTTTTCGCCTTTTTTCGGGTTTTCAGACTTCGTGATTTTACGAATCCTGACATGAGGTTTCCTGACTCTCAAACCTTAGAACCCTGAAATAGTCAACGGAGTCTGACTCTGACTATTGATGAAAACTCGCCATCTGTCCTCTCAAACTGTACTCTTTTTCTGACATGGTCTCTCATCACCCATCACCTAAGCTATCAGCTTTCGGAACTTGATCTATCCTCCTGACGTTGTTTCCTCTATCCATTAGAAGTTTGGAACTCCAAAATAACGGATATACAGAATCAACGGATGACCCTCACCCTCCTCATCCAACGACCCATGTGATTTCAAGATTTTGGGTACTAAGAGTTTGAAACTCTCGATCCCAAAAAACTTGTCAACACAAATCTCAAATTCCCAAACACCGAAATTCCCAAACGCACCTTCACAGATATTTCGTGTTTCACAAATTTGGGATTTCTAACGTGAAGTGTTCTGAATCCTTGTCAACGTGAATGCCAAAACCTCGATCCCTGAAATGCCAAAATTCCACTTCAAGGATTTTATGGGTTTCACAATTTTGGGTTTTCAATACAAAGGCCCCTGGCTCCTTGTCATCAAGACTTTCGGTATTCTGAATCCTGAATTACCGAAATCCTGAAATTCACATCTAATTCTGCTACGACTTGAGACTTCACGTTTTTTCCTCTGGTGTGTCCTGATCGCTTGTCCTTAGGACCCCCAAAATGCCAAACTCTGAAATTTCAAAACGTTGAAAATTCTGCTCCTCACCTTCACACATGATAATCCAATTCGCGCCTCAGGAGTTCGAGCGACCAAGAATTTCATCCACACTTCGGACTTGCAACTCCCGAAATGCCAAAATGATCTTGATGGTCCAACAGTCACGATCAACGGTCCATATTGGATACTGCCTCTCGAAGGATGAATTCCTCCAATCGGTTAACTTTCCCGCAACTCTCCTGGATCCTACGGTCCTCGCTACTTCGTAAATTCTCCATAGAGAATTTCGACTGCTTGACTCTTCGCTCAAGAACCTCTGCAAAATGAACTAATGTTCCCTCGTCGTGACCTTCCTTCTACAAAGTAACTTCACTTCGCCTCCCTTTGAATACTTCAAAGGAACTACCCCTTCTGAGATTCTCTGATAAATTCAAGCCTCGAAAAAGGGCCTATGCTCGCACTCCTTGTGGTAGACCTTCAAATACTTCTAAGTATTTGGCTCTTTGACTCTATGCACCTTCTGCAACAACAATCCTTCGAATCTTCAACCTTAGTGGATAAGTCCTAAGGTCTTGACCAACCCGTGCACTCCTTGCACGACTTATGTGCTTCACCTGCACTTCTTCTGAAATGGGAACTTGGTATCTCTCCTAAGCTTTCAGAGATAAACTCTGAAACTTGTCAACACACAAATTGAGGACGCTTTCACTGCACTCCTTGCAGGAGCTTCTCTCACTCAGGAATAGAAACAATTGAAACTCATTCTCTCTCTCTCAGGCTTCAAAAATCGAACTTGAAATCATACATAAAACACAATACTTCAAGTAAATGCATAACAAAGAGAATAAACAACTATCAACATACCATTCAACATGTATACACAAAAAACATCATAACACCATGAGTCTGATTCAAAGATTCTATACATGGGTTCTTCTCTACAACTTTCTGCTATTGCTTTCTTCTTCTGCTGCTCTATGCTAATATTACAATGATCTAATCATCTCAAGATACAAAGACGAGGGTGTCTATATCTATTTTCCCTCATGCTCCTAAAACTGTCTAATCTATCATTCAAGTCTACCTACTTTCATTAACTATGCATAAATGCCTCTACATTCTAAATATGAGAGTGAATCGCTCATGATCTATTTACAATATGCAAGTACACTTCCCTTTAACCATTTCATTAATGCTTCAAAAACACTTCAAAAATGTGTGTTGTTGGTCTTCCAGCTATCTTCCGCCTTCACGCTTGTTTGGCTGCTGACGATGCTCCTGCATCATACTCCTTTGCTTGAAAATTTTCATGAACTCCTATTCATGATCTCTTGCACGATTTTTCCATGCTTATGAATTTATTCCTCATCCTCCCAACTAGAATTTTCAACTGGATGTCCCTTCCATTTGACTGAGTATTCAAAATACTCTTTCCTCCTGGTCTTCTTGTTGACCCTCTTATCAATTATTCTTTCCTTCTATGGATTTTCAACTATAGTCATTTGTTTCGTCCACTGAACCTTTGTCTGATCATTTTCTACCCATGATTATTCATCTCTATAAGGGTACAAATCTGAGATGTTGAATATCAGTGAAATTCTGATCCCATCGGGTAATTCAATCTCATATGTGTTTGCCCCAAATTTCTTTATGAACTTGCATGGTCCAATCTTATTCATTTTCAGTTTGTTATTTGTCCCCCTTGGGAACCTCTCCTTCCTTAGATGTGAAAAAATCAGATCACCAACTTCAAATTGAAGTTCTCTCCTGTGTTGATCTTCTCTGTGCTTGTAATCTTGACTCGAATTATGCAACCATTCCTTAACTCAGTTGTGAAGCTCCTTCATCGCTTTTGCAAAGTCCTCTGCACTGGCACTTCTGAATTCAGTTTGTTCCATATATTTTGATTTAGAAACTCCCCTTCGATTCATTCCATATACAATTTGGAATGGGCTCTACCTTGTCCTTCTATTGATCAAATCATTATAAGCAAATTCCTCCTGTGGTAGAATGTGATCCCACTAACTGTGGTGTTCAGTCACTAGGCTCCTCAGTAAATATTTGAAGCTTCTGTTTACAACTTTTTTCTACCCATCTATCTAAGGATGATAAGCTGAGCTAAAAGACAAACTTGTCCCCAACTTCTTCCATAAATTCCTCCAAAAAAGTCCCACGAACTTGGTATCCCGATCTGAAATAATACTCCTTGGCAAGCCGTGAAGTCTGATGGCTTATTTGAAAAACAGGTTCGCAATATGATTTGTGTCACAAGTTTTCTAGCATGGTATGAAATGTGCCATCTTTGAGAATCTATCTACCACTACAAAGATTGAATCAAATATTCTTTGTGTCCTTGGCATCCCTAATACAAAATCCATGCTCACTGCATCCCACGACCTCTCAAGTATGGGTAATGGCTGGTATAATCCTATGTTTTGCCTTTTCCCCTTTGTGTGCTGACAAATACGACACTTGTCCACAAATTTCTTAACATATGTCCTCATCCCTGGCCAAAAATATGCACCATTCAATTTCAAGAATTTTTTTTCATGACCGAAATGTTCAGCTAATCCTCCACTATGTTTTTCTTTCAGCAGGCTCTCCCTCATGGAGCATTTTGGAATACATAACTAATTGCCCCTGAATAATAATCCACCCTGGATCATATATTTGGTCCATTGGCTTATGTCCCTGAGAATTGGATTCTCAGACACCTCATATGCTTCTTTAAAATCTAGGTCATCCCTGTACATTTCTTTGAGTTTATCAAAACCCAAAGTTTTGACTCTAAATTCCTTCATAAGCAAACATTTCCTGCTCAAAGCATCAACAACTTTTTTAGTAGTTCTAGAAATATGTTTAATTACAAAAGTAAAATTCTACATGTATTCAACCCATTTAGCATGCTTTTAGTTCAACTTTTCTTGTTGAGTCACGAATTGCAAAGCGCAATTATCATTGTACAAAACAAACTCCTTAGGAACCAAATAATGTCTCCATTTCTTCAACGCTTGTATGAAAACCTAGAATTATTTGTCATATGTTCAGTATTTAATCTTTGCTTCATTCAATTTCTCACTGAAGTATGTGACCAGCCTGATGTCCTGGCTCAAGACCGCTCCAATTGCAAACCCACTCGCATCACACTTGACCTGGAACATATTGTTAAAGTCTGGAAAAAACAGAATTGGTTGCTCAGTGATCTTCTTCTTCAGCAGATTGAAGCTTTTCTCTGCTTCCTCTATCCAATGAAAAGATTTGTGTCTTTTCTTCACCATATCCATCATTGGTGCACTAATCCCACTGAAATTTTGGATGAATTTCCTGTAGAAACTAGATAAACCATGGAATTTTCGAACTTCAAACACACTTTTCGGTGATGGCCAATTCTTAATTGCCTCTACCTTATCCAGACCCATTTTCATCTCATTTGTAGAGATAACAAAACACAAATAAATGAGTTATGTCCTCATGAATGTTGATTTATTCACATTAATCATCAATTTCTCTTGTTGTAATCTCCTCATCACTGTAGCTAAATGCTTTAAATGCTCTGCTTCTGTTTTGCTGAAAATTAATATGTCGTCAAGATATACAATGACGAATTTCCCGATGAACTCCTTCAGGACTTCATTCTTCAATCTCATGAAAGTATTGGGTGCATTTGTTAATCCAAATGGAATAGCAATCCATTCATACATCCCCTCATTCGTCTTGAATGTTGTCTTCCATTCATCACCTTCTCTCATACGAATTTGATGATATCTTCTTTTCAAATCAATTTTTGAAAACAACTTTGCTCCACTCAAACAATCCATCAAATCGTCCATCCTTGGCAATGGAAATCTGTATCTGATGGTAATCTTATTGATTTCCCTTGAGTGTGTACACATCCTCCAGCCTCCATCTTTCTTTGGGTTTAACACTATTGGATCAGCACATGGACTCAAGCTCTCTCTAACCAATCCTTTGTCCATTAAATCCTATACCTATCTCTTGACTTCTTCATTCTCCTGCGGTGTCAACCTATATGTTTCTTTGTTTTGTAAGCTAGATCCAGGTATAAGATCAATATTATGACTTACACTTCTAATCGGTGGCAACGAACAAGGTAGTTCATCCACTATTATATCAAAAAATTCCTCCAACAACTTCTGGATTTCCTCTGGTAAATCATCCATCCTTGTATTAGTCAAAACAATTCTAGGCTTCCTGACCACAAAAAATTTTGTGTCTTCCTTCTTTTTAACCTCCTTAAGAAGTTCCTTCCCAGTCCTGAGAAGTACAATGTTGCTCACCTCTGGTTTCACTTCTTTATCCTTAATCGGTATCAACATGTGCGTTCTCCCATTCTTCTCCAAGGTGTATGTGTTCTTTCTCCCATCATGAATCACATTCCTGTCATATTGCCATGGTCTACCCAGAAATAGATGACAAACATCCATGGGAATGACATCACATAATATTTCATCCTTATATCCTCCTATTTTAAATTAAACTAAACATTGTTTAGTGACATTTACCTGATGTCCTTTTTGTAGCCACGAAACTCTGTATGGGCTTGGATGTTCAATAGTCTCCAACTCCAACTTTTCTACCATCTCAGTAGATACGATATTATCTGTGCTACTGCTATCCACTATAATATTTCATACCCTTTCTTTGGTCTTGCAAGCAGTCTGAAACAGTCTGTTCCTTTGGGATGGGTTCTATGCCTCCTTCTCCGACATTAAGAGAACTTTTCTCATCATTAAAGATCTTCCGCCCTCAGCATCTTCTACCTCAACATTCCTTCCTTGTGATTTGTCAATGTGAGTTTCACCACCTTCTTTCTTCTCATCTGGAAACTCATAAGATTTATGTCCAACTTTTCCACAGGTAAAACATTTCACTTCACCTCCCTGGCCTCTTCCTCTTTCTCTAGTACGAGGAAAAGTATTTCTGTAAACATATTGTCCTCTCTATGATCTTCCCCCTTTCTTAGTTTGGGTTTGAGTTTTCTTCCCCTCTTCTTTAGATTTCTGAGTTCTATCTTGGGCAATTGTTTTGTGTCTGGATTGACTTTTGCCTTGGCCTCTTTGACCTTAGTTTCAGCTCAGCTTTTAGAGCCATATGATAAGCATCTTCTACATTCCAAAGGGTCATCATGCTCATCTCATCCTGAATGTCATATCACAGACCATTCATGTACCTGGCAACCTTTTCATCATCACTTTCCCGATGACCTACTCTAATGTTTATCTTGTAGAACTCTTCAATGTATTCTTTCACTGACATCAACTTCTGTCTCAAATTTTGCATTCTTTGAAACAGAGTAATTTGATAATCCTTGGGTATGAACTTGGCATTCATCTTCACAACCATTCTATCCCAACTCTTGATTTTCTGCATGCCTTTGCAATGTCTATTAGCCTACAGTTCATCCCACCATAGTGTTGCATGCCCTTTAATTCTTGTAACGACATGTTTGACCTTTTTGTCTTCCTCGACATCCTCATAGTCAAAATATTTATCTAGAGCTCTAATCCAGTCTAGAAACTCTTCAACATCCAGGTTTCATTCATACATGGGAATCTCCATTTTTTCCCTGGCACCTATCCTTGCAACAACCCTGAATAGGCGTTCATCCACAACATCTTCGACTACAACTTCTTCTCCTTCATGTCCATATTCATCTTCACTTTTAGCCTCACTGATCCCCAACATTAACTGTGCACCTCTGTGTTGTCTCCATGACATCAAGCCTAACACATAGTTCATGCATTTCTCTTTCCACTGCTAGATCAGGCATTGGCCTCTCTCTTCTTCTCGGCGGCATGGCTGTAAAATTTCTCTTTTCTCTACTACAGAAACAAAAGAACTCTTTCTAAGCTCTAATACCAAAATTGACGCAGACACCCTGCCCTTAGGCCGAGATCCGCTCCAGGATCTTTCTAAACCTGCCCTCTTGAGTCTAATTAACTCCTTGATGTTCCCTCAGGAATATCTCATACACTCGTGGTGTATCTAAAGGTCCTTATGAGTTGAGCCTTCCTGAGAAAACACTAGGCATAAACACTTATCTTCTAATCAACAATAAAATTGTGTCTTTCGCTAAATCGAAACTTTGGGCTTTACGATTTTGCGATCCCTGATGTCGAAATTCTCGACTCTTCCACTGGCCAAAACCTGAAATGCCAAAACGCCAAAATCCTTGTCCACGTCTTCCTCTGCTCCTATTTCGCGTTTCGCAACTTCAAGAATTCCAAAACCAGGAACCCTAATCTCTTGTCTTCTAAAGTGTCGAATTATCGAATCCCGATGAGTTCATCAATTTTTGACCCCTCAATGGGTTTTCGCCTTTTTAGGGGTTTCAGAATTCACAATTTCACGAATCCTAACATGAGGTTTCTTGACTCTCCAACCTCCGAACCCCAAAACAGTCAACGGAGTTTGACTCCGACTATTGATGAAAACTCGCCACCTGTCCTCTCAAATTGTATTATGTTTCTTACGTGTACTCTCATCACCCATCACCCAAGCTATCAGCTTTCAGAATTTGAGCTATCCTCCTGTTGTTGTTTCCTCTATCCTTTTGAAGTTCCGAAATCCAAAATAGCATCTATACAGAATCAACAGACAACTGTGAACCTCCTGATCCGACGACCCATGTGATTTCGGGCTTTCGGGTACCGAGAGTTCAAAATTCTCGATCCCAAAACACTTTTCACCACAAATCCCAAATTCCTGAACCCAGAAACACCGAAATGTTGAAATGCGCCTTCAGAGATATTCCACGTTTTGAAAATTTAGGATTTCGGACATGAAGTGTCCCGAATCATTTTCAACGTGAATGCTGAAACCTCGATCCCTGAAATGTTGAAATGCCACTTCAAGGATTTTCTGGGTTTCACAATTCTAGGTTTTCAATACAAAGGCCCCTGGCTCCTTTTCATCAGGACTTCCGATATTCCAAATCCCAAATTACTGAAATCCCAAAATTTACATCCAATTCTGCTGTGACTTGCGACTTCAGTTTTTTCTCTCCACTGTGTCCTGATCGCTTGTCCTTAGGACCCCCAAAATGCCGAACTCCAAAATTTGAAATGCCAAAAATTCTGCTCCTCGCCTTCACACACAATGATCCAGTTCGCGCTTTGGGAGGTCGAGCGACCAAGGGTTTTGTCGACACTTTGGACTTGCAACTCCCGAAATGTCGAAATGATATTGATGGTACAACAGTGGCGATCAACAGTCCATATTGGATCTTGCCTCTCAAAGGTTGAATTCCTCCAATCGCTTAACTTCCCCACAACTCTCCTGGATCCTACGGTCCTTGCTATTTCGTGAATTCTCCACAGATAATTTCAACCGTTCAATTCTTCCCTCAAGAACCTATGTGAAATGAACTATTGTTCCCTCGTCGTGACCTTCCTTCTGCAAAGAAACTTCACTTTTCCTCCCTTTGAATACTTCAATGGCACTACCCCTTCTGAGCTTCTCTAATAAATTCAAGCCTCAAAAAATGGCCTCTTCTTGCAATCTTTGCGGCAGACCTTCAAATACTTCTAATTATTTGGCTCTCTAACTCTGTGCACCTTTTGCAACAGTAGTCCTTTGACTCTTCAACCTTAGTCGATAAGTCCTAAGGTCTTGACCAACCTACACACACCTTGCACAGATTTTGTGCTTCACCTGTACTTCTGCTGAAATGGGAACAACGGTATCTCTCCGGAGCTCTTAGAGATAAACTCTGAAACTTGTCAACGTACACCTTGCGGACGCTTTCACTGCACTCCTTACATGAACTTCTGTCACTCAGGAAGAGAAACAATTGAAACTCATTCTCTCTCTCTCTCTCAGTCTTCAAACATCCAACTTGAAATCATACATACAACACAGTATTTCAAGTAAATGCATAATAGAGAGAATAAACAACTATCAGCATACCATTCAGCATGTATACACAGAAAACATCATAACACCATGAGTCTGATTCAAAGCTTCATATATTAATTCAAATCTTCTATACATGGGTTCTTCTCTACAAATTTCTGCTACATCTTTCATCTTCTTCTACTCTATGCTAATATTACAATGATCTAATCATCTCATGATACAAAGATGAGAGTGTCTATATCCATTTTCCCTCCTGCTCCTAAAATTGTCTAATCTATCATTCAAATCTACCTACTTTCATTAACTATGCATAAATGCCTCTACATTATACAAATGAGAGCGAATCGATCATGATCTATTTACAATATGAAAGTATGCTTCCCTTTAGCCATTTCATTAATTCTTCAAAATCACTTCAAAAACATGCATTGGTGGTCTTCTGGTTGTCTTCTACCTTCACGCTTGTTTGGCTGTTGACGATGCTCCTGCATCATATATCACAAGTATGGTACATATAGGGGAGGTTGTGGTGCCATTATCTTATTTATTATTAACCTCGAGGGCCATTTTTCTTAATAGTTGATTGCAATCTATCTCATGTGTAAATACACCAAGGAATAATTCAACCTAGATGCCCAATTTGTCACTAAATTATGTGTGCATGGAACTGAATTGAAATGGTTTAATTTATTAATAGATGAATTATTTCAAGAATGTGCTAATCCCCACACATAATCCACCTAATTCATATTTGGCTATCCATTGGTTGGTTTTGGGATGTGGAAATGGAATCCCCTGTAGGAAAGATAACTTCATCCCATGCCCAATAAAAAAATTATTTCATTGCAATTTGATGCTTGGAAGAGTTGGAAGGACAGTAAGAATTTTCATTCAATGAGGCCACTTTCAAAAAATGGTATGACTAGATGATTAGATTTACTAAACCCATTTTGTGAATCCCATAGGTGCTACAAGTGAATAAATTTTGGTTTGGTATGAACATGGAAAATACATTTATGCGGCCATGAGGGACTAATGTTGATAAATTCCATGCCATTTCTTTTCCCTATTACTTGATAGAATCAACTTTTGATAAATTCCATGCCATTTCTTTGCCCTATTACTTGACAAAATCATCTTTTGATAAATTCCATGCCATTTCTTTGCCCCATTTCCAATTGCAACAACCAATCCATCTCTACCTTTGCTGAATCTTGAGCCAATCGATGATTTTATCTAGGATCTTGTAGAATTTGTCAACCGAAATGGGTTGGTCAGTGTTGAAGAAACCTTTAGTGCCTTTTATGAACTTGAGAAAAATAATGCCTCACCTCTTTTCAACAATATTTTTTTTTTTAAATAGTGAGGTCTATCGATCTTCCGACTACTACAGGTCAAACTTCCGATGGGAAATGCTCCCATCAAAGAATCATAACTACAACACTCTCATCGTTCGCGTCAGTGAGATAGCGTCGGAATATTCGTCGGTAGACTGATGGACGTCGTCAGTAGTTTTCCGGTTGTCCTTTGAAATTAAATTTTTAAAGGTTGTTGGTCATCAAACATTAGGGGAGTCGGAATACCGACGATACTCCAATGTTGGAAAAACCACGGGATATTTTCCGATGCCTATTGAGCCCTCATAAGCGATGTTTGAGCGACATCAAACATCGAGGGTACGACAATAGGGAGTTTGAAATTCTATCCATTTATAGTAGTATCAGTACATGAGTCAGTGGAGAATTGGGTAGGGTGGCAGACTTGTGAGCAGGCGAGGGTTGTGAGAATGGCGAGTAGGAACCCCCAACGAGATGGATTTCCCAGCTATAAACTTCATGCGCCTAGGTTGATACATGTCTTCTTGAAGCCGCATGATTTCCACTTAGCACTCATTCCCTTTCCCATGAAATTAGGACAACACTGATCATGTCCACCTTAGCCTTTAGGAAATAATAATAAAATAATATTCCCTTAGAGATAAGCCCTTTAGCTTAGACCCTAGGACTAGACACATAGACTCCTCCCTTACCCTACCTAGTGGAGCTTAGTCCCCCATAACTCTTTCTTCGTGGTCGATCTACCTGCAACAATGTAATTTTCTTAATGATATGTTAATTTACATATACAAAAATCATGAGCATGGCCTTAAGCATCTAAGCTCTCTGACCTAATAAACATATAAGTCTTCATATTATAAACACTTGGATCAACAACCTATAAACATAATTACAATTATGTAGGGTCTCGGCCTTGGGGTGTTACATTTTGGCTATCGTATATTTCATGTAATACTACAAGAACTTTAATTAGGAGAATCTTTTTTGGTCAAGATATTTTCTAGAAAAATTGTATTCTTTTGTTGTACTTGTTGTGGTTCATTATGTTATGTTTTTATTGGCACTGGAGTTTTGTAAGAATTTATCTCATATTGTAGACTATTCTTATGTGTGGATGCTCCATTTTAATTTATGTTCTTCAGAAAATATGCGTATAAATATATGAACATAGGATTGTAAATGATTATTTCAATGCTAGAATATTTTGGTTTTGTTCTCATTTAGCCATATTTTTGTCTTAGTTCTGTGTGATATATTTCTTAGGTCATTGATAGGAGCATGTGTGGTTCTATGTTTTATTTTTGGTTACCTTTTTTTTTCATTTGGCTGCATGCATTTTCATCTTATATTAGTTTCATTCCATTCTTTAGCTTACAAACCCACATAGGTGGAATGGGTTGCAATCGATAAACGTAAAAAAATGTAATGGTTGTTGGACCAGAATCTGGATGGGTTCTCTATTCCAAATGTGGTGAGGTCTAATTGGGACTTCTCACTAGGGATAACCACTGTTATTTATTAATCTCACACAAACATCATTAATAGGTCAAAAGAGTGGATGAGGTTCGGGATAGAGGCTTACTTCACCTAAGGCTTGGGTTTCCCCATAGACAATATCAAGTCCTTGAGAACCATACTTAATGATAAAAAAAATTATGAGCCCACTAACATATTTCTCATAAGATAAGGATACCCTCCATAGGTAATGTGCAATGTTTCTAGGAATTGTTCATGGATATGGATGCCTCAAAGATTTCTTTAGTACCTGAGGAAAGAAGTTGTCCCTTAGATTATTTCCAATGCCTTGGGACACATACCTATCTCTAAAAACCACCTAGTGGCATAGACATCTAAAATACTAGTTCAAGAAATCATACCCTCAGTGAGCCATGTGTGGTTGTTTGAGGAATCCTTTTTTTCCCTATATGTCTAGTTTGGATTCCTTTAGGGCCTCACATTCATGTTTCCTCTCGTAGCCATTTTGAGGCCCCGATACCAATACTCAGTGCTAAAAAGTGTTAGTAATTCCTATATACCTATTTAGAGGCAAATGATTCCCTTAATAGGTCATTTGTTGTGGTTTAAAGTGTTGTTTTTTGTCCGAGAAGACTACAAGATTCATTTAGGTACTAACTCTTGGGTTTGTTCCCATGGCCATATTCATCTTATAGATACACATACATAATGTTCAAAAAAGTATAATGTTGACTATCACCATCTAGATACCAAGGATATCATTGAAACGTCCTTTCTTATGGTTCAACATGTTGTTAATGGTCTTAAATTCCTATTAGATCCCTTTAGCACATTCTTGGTAGATTTACCTTGTGAATTCTTAGTCAAAAAGTGTGTTCATGTTCTAAGAATGTGAATGCACTTTAGAACATGCACGTGTTGTCGAATACGTGTGCATTTTTTTCATTCAACTTTTTTGGGTAGGAATGACAAGGTTAACATACATGTTTGCTAATTTCGTTGCCTTAAATTTAGGTTTGTAATGATGAACCTCGTGGTTTGGGTTGAAAATACATCAAAACCTCCATTTTTCTAAATGCCTCTCAATATATCTATTTTTTAGGTTATTTTTGTATAGGAGACACATATATGTCATCTACAAAATTGCACACATATAGAGTCAACTGTGCAAATTCTAAACACCTGAACTTTTAAGAAAATTAATATTGTTTATTGTTTTTAATATAATTTTGTCTTTGCATATAGTAAATTCTTAAAGTACATACATTTTTTATTCCTTCTATAACTTTTTGTCACCTTAATCAATTTTAAAATACATTATATGTTACACTAGTACAGACCAAGATCTACAATATTAAAAAAATATGTGTTTGATTATGTTAAGACACATGTACCTTGGACTAACACAATGCCTTTTAGTTTGAAGGATACAATGACTTTCATAATTTAAAAAATATATTAAATTAAAATTATATATTTAGAAAAATATCCCTAGAAAATAACAATGTGTTCTCTATAATTCTACCATTTTTTAAAGGAAATTTCATTATTTAGGTACTCAACACCTATGCTAATGGGAACATATGTATTATATTTTACATCAAAAATAACATACCATTTTTATAAAAAATCAAATTTCACAAAGTCATACACAAGTTATATAAATAAATTTTATATGTTTGGAGAGGTAATTTAGTTTCCTACATTTCATCCTATCACACCATATTCAAATTCATTGTGAAAGTACATCAAATCATCCCTTTAAGTTAACACATTGTTTTTTTCCATGTTTTCATTGTCACTAACATGTCATGACAGACCATTATTAGATTCCACCCACCTAGTTCTCATACATCCATGGCTATGGTTCGTGAACAAAAACAAATTACATGAAACTTGTGTAAGTAGCTTCATCAATCACAATGAGAAGATAATTGTTGAAAAGTATGAAAACACCATGAGCAAGATGGGTGAAACTTTATGTTTTGGAATTTTAGATGTAGATGGATAGAATGTCACAATTAAAAAGTTATCTAGGACTAAGTTGATTTTCTCAATTTATTATTTAATATCATACAAATCATTTATAGAATAACTATATTCCCTCCTTGCTCAAATTCAATGAAAATCCAAGTCAAAACTCTATTGAGGATAGGCAAAGTTTTTTTTTTTTGCCTCTAAACATATTGTTGACTACTAATGCACCTTCACATTTCAAAAATCGATGATTTGTTTTCAATCCCTTTCCTGCATTTGAGCTAATACCTCATAACATTTGAGTTGGTATTTGTTTTTTATAATATACTAATTTATAATAAATCTAGGGTAAAGGATGCACAACAATACACAACATGTTGACACAATATTAAATATTACGAGAGAAAAAACTCAATATAAATCCTTTTAGTGTTCCTTCAGGGTTATCAAGTGGAATATTTACATCATGATCAAGATGGATCCTAGCAAAGAAGTTGTTGACCCATTTAACCATAGAATATTATTCACTTGGAATTCAACACACTTACAAAAAGATACAATTTCAACATATAAAGTTAATGTACCATTAAGAACATAAAAACAACACAAAATGTAATGATACACCTCCACCCCATCCATATTTTTGTACTTCCTCACTTCTTTAGAACAATTAAAAGTAGAAAATAAATAAATGAGATAGTTGTTAAGTAGAAAATAGTCTCAATAAAATTTAAAAAAAATTAATAAATGAATCAATACATAGCTTCATCTCACCTAAAAAATAAAGTCGATTAAATTTTTTATGTTCCTTTAGAGTTATCAAGTGGAATATTTACGTCATGATCAAGATGGATCCTAGCAAAGAAGTTGTTGACCCATTTAACCATAGAATATTATTCACTTGGAATTCAACACACTTACAAAAGCTACAATTTGAACATATAAAGTTAATGTACCATTAAGAACATAAAAACAACACAAAATGTAATGATACACCTCCACCCCATCCATATTTTTGTACTTCCTCACTTCTTTAGAACAATTAAAAGTAGTGATAGAAAAATAAATGAGATAGTTGTTAAGTAGAAAATAGTCTCAATAAAATTTAAAAAGATTTAATAAATGAATCAATACATAGCTTCATCTCACCTAAAAAATAAAGTCGATTAAAAAGTTTAGTCTCTCTACATGTTAATTCACATTAAATAAAATATAGAAGAGATCCATTTACCTACCAATCAAATATAAAGAATGATAAAAATGAGTTGTGAATGTTTTTTTTTTTTAATTAAGAATCATATTATCACGAAGTCAAAATTTGAAGTAGTATGTTTAAAAAGTTTGAGTTATAACAAATGGCATTCTAGTGGGAATGAATCCATGGAGAAGTTTTTAGTGTATAGAATTGAATTCGTGAATAAGTTTGAATTACAACATTGGATGTAAGCATCCTGAATATGCTCATATCAATATATAAAGTGTATTACCCTATGTTATTTATCAAAATTACTATAAATATATTTATTATACAAATAAAAATTATAATAAAATAGAGAAATAATGACAACATCTTGTTATAATATAAGGCTACAAATAAGGACAACATCTTGTTATAATATAAGGCAACAAAATTTTCTATGAAGAACTGATTATTATTTATTCTATAAAATAAATCTTGAATAAAATTGAGAGGAGATGTGTTAAATAAAAAATTGTTTCTATATAGATCTCACTTTAACATTAACATATGAAATTAAAATGTTGTACGTTAAATTATATATAAAAGTTGTAATAATTATGTAAAATAAAGATAAAATTAATGAATTTTAAGTGCCAACAACTTAATATTTCACGAGATTGCAGGTTTTTCTTATGTCACTGAAGCTAAGATCATCACACATAATTAATAAAATTATAACAAATTAGTAAATTTGATAATGTAATTTTATTCATAACCATATGAATAATGACCATACAATTACTTCCTCATATTCTAAAATATGATGGCATTTGACTCCTCCTATTCTAAAATAAGATGGTATTTGACTTTCTTGCCATTATTTTGGTTTTATACAATATTCATTTAACTTTAGGTGTATTTTATTTTATTAATATTCATTGTGACTTAGTCTATTAATGACTTCATAAATTTTCAAATGATGATAACCATGGTGATAATTGAATTTACAAATAGTTGGGACCAAACCCATCAAACAAAACTGAATAGTGGGA
This sequence comes from Picea engelmannii, assembly GCA_009831015.1. NCBI lineage: Eukaryota > Viridiplantae > Streptophyta > Pinopsida > Pinales > Pinaceae > Picea > Picea engelmannii. Next base: position 78,529 of record ML780870.1, on the reverse strand, counting down.
GATAACAAACATTGCACACTAGAATGCTACAAATTTGGTTACAAGACCATTCAAAAACAAATACCTGGAAAAATTTCACTTTATATCCAATACATGAGATCATGGTGTAAATTTGACAGGCACGCCTACCTGTCAATTAATTTTTTTTATCACTGGTTTCTTCTTAAAATTGTCCATCCCCTGACATTTTCTTTTTTGTTTTTGGCCATCATTTAAATATTATGTGTCATATGTGTTTTTGTCTGAGGAACAACACAATTATTATGAAATTGCATTTAATAAAACATCATCAAATTGCTTCACATGAAATACAATACCATTGGAAACATAAACAAAAAAGCTTAACACATTACCTTGATATAAAAACTTGCACATCATTTCAATGTACAAAAAAAATCGACAAAACACTAAGTAGTATGCATGCAATGATGTCAATATAGCTATAGCAGGAAAAAGAAAAAAAATAGCTACTAATGGTTGTTGTAAAGACAATAAGAAAAGTTATCCATTGCAAAATTTGAAATAATTATTATTATTAATATAATGAAATAATAAATATTACTCAATTATGTGGATTCTCAAAAACCAAATATAATGAGAAAATAAATGTGGGAGAACACATTTTATAGCTTCATCCAAACTAAGACAACTTCCATCACTCCAATTGTGATTTAATATTAACAAGTCTTACCTCTTTGGATAGTTTAATTTCCAAAAAGCCCCTGTCACTTGTAATTTATGAGCATCCATGTGTGCACCTGCACACTCTGTGCTATAATATTTCTAACTTGTAAAATGTAGTATGCATGCAACTTGCAAGTTGCAACCTCCATCTTCTATAGAATTTGCAACTTGTTCTATGCATGACCTTTGCTATATAGTTTATAACTTGTGTTATGTATTTACATATGCTTTACAAAAAAATCAACATTCAAATTTATATTATAATGTATATTATAATACATATTGTTATTATATAATATATGGTTATTATGTATATATATGACGACGACGATGATGATGATGATGATTAACATCCACTAAGACTGAATTGGTCTATCAAATCTTAAGAGGGTAAGTGATTACTTGTGATTCTTTATAATTTTGTTTATGTGCTCAAAAAACAGTAAGAGAACCTTTCCAAAATCACCATACTTTTGTTGAGTTAAGAGGTTAGGAAGGTTGGTAGTGTGATAAATATTTTGAAAATGAGATCTAATATGGGTATAGGCTGGACAATCTAAGATAAAGTTCTTTTCATATTCAACCTTACTAGTGTCACAAAGGTGACACACTCTTTCATCCCATGTTGTTTTAGGAATTGACCAACACCCAGTTTCACTATGGAGCTTGTGAGAATTTGTTCTTATCTTAGAAATGCTTTTTTTTTCTTTACACTTGGAAAAATGGATAGATAATTTTGATCTTCTATATTAGGGTTGATTACATCTTTATAATACCTTAAATTTTGATTTGACATTTTTTTTAATAGTATCTTTATTCTGCAAAATGGTTTCTTCCATGATTCCCCAATAGTTTAGACAAGACCAGGCGTATTTATGCCGTCCTTGCTTGAGTCGATGGTGATTATGACCTGATTTTGAAGAAATTTTAGGTAGCCTCTTTTCTTCCATGTTGTTTAACTTGTTATTATACATTAGGTATCTAGTCATAGCCATGCTCTCAATGGGGGAGAGGCTTGTTTCTAAGAGGAGGATGGAATAGGGCATATTTCCTTTAATTTTGAGATTATAGGCTATAAAATTCATTTGTATTTTCTCTATATTTCTCTAGGATTCACAAGAGATACTACAGCCCCATAATTCACATCCATAAATAATAAGAGGTGTAACAAGAGTCTCAAAGAGGAGTTGTTTCTTATCCCAACTCCAAAGATTAGTTGATTTAAAATTGTTTTCAATCCCATAATAAGATTTCCATTCCCCAATAATCCTTTTCTCAATGATATAATTCCAAGATATTTGTATGAAGTCACCTCCTCCAAGTTGTTGTTTTCATATACAAATATATCATAAGGGATCTTATTGGATTTAATAATCATGACCTTAGTCTTATCAGTATTAACAACCATACCCATATTGGAGCAAAAATCCTTGAGGATTCTTAGTTGGTTTTCAATATCATGGGGACTCCTTGCCATAATAACAATATCATAGGCATACATAAGAATATTGATGACTATACCAGTGAGAGTAGGGCCAATAGAACCTGCTTTTTCCAAGCATTCTTCTAACTTGTCGATGTATATGCCAAAAAGGGTAGGGGACAAGGGACAACCTTGTTTGACTCTGATATTGCAGTTAATCTCTTTTGACCACTCCTCAATGTTTTTAAACTTAGCAATATAATTTTCATACATTCTTATTGCAACATGCCTCAACTCAAAAGGCACTTTTATCTCTTCCAACCTATTCCAAAGGTTTTTCCTAGGAACTATGTCAAAATCTTTTCTAAGGTCAACAAATGATCCAGGTGGATATTGGTGGCCACCCACATATTCCACTTGGATCCCCACCATTGCTTCTTTCAGCTTTTCAGTTTCCACACAGTTTACTATTTTTAGCAGTTTTTCGGGTCCTGAACTTCTAGAGTCGTTTTGAGGCCTTAAACGACATTTTTTGGGAAACCGGGGAGCAACATGGATCGTAGGTCAATACTTATCACCCAAAATTTGTAGTCCTTGGATAGATATTTCTAACGAGGTATGGAACACGTCAAACAGAGATCGTATGCCAAAGTTACGTCCCTGGGAAGTTGATGTACCAACTTACCCAAACGGGGCCCATAGTCTTGGCCCATAGTCTTGGGGCCCATAGGGTTTTCCATTGTTTCTCAATAATAATAGGCCTTCGATCCTCATTGTAACATAGTTCAGAGGCTAGTAGCCTCCACATCTCTTCTCAGAGATAAGCTACCATTTCCCTAGCTAGTTTATTTCCATTCTATCTGTAAGCATATTTCAGTCATTTGTTATTAATGAAATGAAGTCTTATTTCCATTGCATATTTGTGTTTATGTGTATTTCTATATTTCATTGTGTTCCTACATAAATCTAGATCAGTGGTATCAGAGTGGTCTGCTCATTCTCAATCCTTCTTTGCATGTCCCCAACGAGGTCAGGGTATAAGGAGTTGGGGCTTGATCTTCTTGAACCTTTGCAAGATCAGCCTTGCAAAACCCAACAATCGGCCATGGGGGAAGAAAATAAATATGAGGGAGAAGGAAATCCTATCAAAATGTTTCTCGAGGAGGCCCTCGAGAAACAAAGGAATGCAATGATGGACAACTTTGCCCAGATTCTTCAACGGATTCCCACTGGTGGTGCATCGACATCCAACAACCACTCTGGAGGCACCACTCCTTTTAAGGTACAAGTAAAATTTGACATTCCCATATTTGAGGGTCAAATAGATGCATATGTTGTAGATAGATGGTTGAATATGTTAGAAGGATATTTCTCGGTTCATGACTTTTTGACCAAGAAAAGATTATTTTCACACTCCTCAAAGTCGCCCTCCATGTCAAGGACTGGTGGGAAACATACTCGAAGCAAGAGGGTGAGGGAGAACCCTCTTTGTTCTCGGCTGCACCCACTTGGAATTATTTCCAAGATGCCGTCAAGGAACAATATTATCCCGTGGGGAGCTATGAGGACAAATACATACAATGGACTACACTGTGGCAGTAAAGCGACCAAGATGTGCATGAGATGACGAATTTGTTTCATACCCTACACACAAAGTTGGGTATCAAATATTCAGAGAAACATTTGGTGTTAAAGTACTGTAGTTGTCTGCATAGATACATTCAAGAGGAAATGGAGTTCCTTGACATCTCCTTGCTTGGTGTGGCATATCGATAAGCTGCCAAGATTGAGCAGAAGTTCAAACAGAAGAAGCGAGACTTTGGGTCTGCAAATCAGAAGCAAGGGAAGGTACCCGCAAACCACAAAACAAAGGACCAAGCCAAGGAGGGGCAGCCCAGGACAAACTGCCAAATCCACAAGCAAAGAACAACACCACGAAGCCAAAAAAGGACACAGGGAAGTGGTGTGAGTTCCATAAGAGCTCCACTCACAACACAAGTGAGTGTCAGGCCAGGTAGTCACTGGTAGCTGAGTTGAAGGCTTTTGAATTGGATGCATGCTCCGAATCTGAATCAAAACCTGAAAAGGGAAATGACAGGAGGAAGCATATTATCGATGCGAAGCCCAACACCATCGTTTCCACCACAAAGATCCATAAGGAGGAACTAGAAGATCCAGAGGAGGCAGGGCATCTCTTCCATTCCAATATGTGGGTAAAGGGTTCCCCATTGTAGTTCATTGTCGACAACAGGAGCCAGAAGAACCTCATATCGATAGATTTCATGAAGCAGCTAGGCTTGCCGACCACAATACACCCACAACCATACACCATCGGGTGGTTTCACCAAGGACGGGACCTCCGTGTCAGTCAACATTGTCACCTTCCCTATAGCATCAGGCCCTTCACGGATGAGGTATTATGTGACATTGATCCTCTTGATGTTTCTGATGTATTATTAGGCCAACCATACTTATGGAAGCAACATGCTATGTATGAGTCCAGGCCTCTTACTATTATTATCACTTTGGACAATAAGCTATACAGGATACCAGAGATAGCACCACCTACCACCATCTCTTTGGCTACTGCAAAAAAATGTAGTAAGCTCATTTCCAAAACCAGGAAATTTGTTTTCCTGATGATCCTCCCTTAGGGAAAGAGGAAGATTGTGACCATGACCTCTAGACAGGGCCCCACTACACGAAAACAACAGATGGATAAGGTCATGGAGGAGTATGAGGACATCTTCACCTCCCCTGCAGGGGTGCCTCTACACTGCCAGGTCAAGCACCCCATCGATATGACCCCAGGTGCGTCGCTGCCCAATGGACCCATCTACTTGCACTCTGTCCTGGCGAATGACGAAATCAAGAGGCAGATTCAAGAGTTGTTGCAAAAAAATCACATCCAGCTAAGTTCATCGCCCTGTAGGAGCCCGATCATGTTGGTGCAGAAGAAGGATGGGACTTGGAGATTCTGCATTGACTATTGGGCATTGAACAAGATCACTATCCGAAATAGGTACCTGATCCCATGGATTGATGACCTTCTGGACCAACTCAAGGGGGAGAAATATTTTAGCAAGATCAAATTGAAGTCTGAGTATCACCAGGTACCAATCGAACCCTATGATGTGTGGAAGACTGCATTCAAATCCAAGGAGGGCCTTTTCGAATGGTTGGTCATGCCTTTTGGGTTGACAAATGCCCCTACAACCTTCATGAGGCTAATGGATGACATCCTGTGGCCATTTACCAACTCATTTGTAGTGGTGTACTTGGATGGCATTTTGATCTTCAGTCAGACTTTGGAAGAGAACCTCCACCACATCCCACAGGTCCTCCAAACACTATGACAACACAAGTTGTGTGCCAATTTGGAGAAATCCACTTTTGGTATAACCCAAGTTCAGTATCTAGGATACATTATTGATGAGAGGGGGGTGCATGTGGATACAGTGAAGATCCAAGTTATTCAATATTGGCCAGCCCCAACCACCGTAATAGAGCTCCACAAATTTTTAGGTCTTTCCAATTTCTACTGCAGGTTTGTGTTGGGATTGTAGTGTCCCCAAGGCCGAGCCCCGTCACAGATCATGTTTTATGCAAAGAATTGTAAATGTGTTCTATAGGCTGGTGAGCCAAGTGTTGTATAAGTTGTAGGCTTATGTGTTTTGTCAGTCCAGGGAGCCTAAGTGTTGAAGGCCAGGAGCCTATTGATGTACGTATATGTATGCAGATCAATTAATAAAATATAAACACCGCCAGTGCAGACCAACCACGATGAATGAGTGATGGGGGACTGATCATCCATAGAGTGGGCAAGGAACTAGGGGCTGGAAGGTGGGAAAGGGGATGAGTGTTGAGCCTAAGGGCTAAGCCTAGGGGGCGTAGGCCTGGAATAATATTTTAATATTATTTCCAAAAAGAGTCATGTGTATATTATTTTATCCTAAGTCCTTTTGGAAGGACGTGTGACTTCCCAAGTGGTGGGAGGAAGGTGTACAGATGGAACACATGTAGTTTCCAGGGTGACAAGTGTAAACCCTGGTACATGCAAATAAAACCAATGTAGTAAGTCGTGAGGGAGGGTTCTGATCCATTCGATCCGACTGTCCTGGGGAGATCCGTGGAAGCCATCTGCCAGAATACCTTGGTTTAACTCTAAAAGCCGTAAAGCCTGTGTTGTCCTGAAGAGACCGTGTACACCCTACCCAGAGATGTGAGTCTGTGTCTACTCTAGGCAAACCCAAGAGTGCATTTGTTGAACTGGAACCTTGTGTTGAAATTGTGTGGAAGAATCCTTGGCTGTTCAGGGAAAACTTAGCTAGCTTGTGCATGAAGCCTGCTCTGAAATCATCTCGTGAGATTATCCTGTGACAGCTGAACCGTTTTGGGAAGCATTTGTCTGTGTTTTCTGTGGATTGTTGTGACCACATAGTGTTGGAAAGCATGAGGCTTGTTAGCCTGTGAGCGACTCCTCCAGGTGAGAGAGTGCGCAGAGGGAGAAGAGAACCACTGGAAGGAACCCTGTAGCTGCCATAGAGCCCGGAGAATTCCGGTCCGATCTGTTCCTATAACCCAAGGTAAGAGAGACTGGTAGTCGAAGGACTGTCTAGGTGACAGAGAAGGTGCACTCTCCTGGGGTGGAACAGGCATGTGGGGAATGAGGGTCTATGGGCAGTGAGCGTGGGATATTCCTGGGAGAGCTTTCTTCTTGGTGATGTGTATGTGCTATCTTCCCTGTAACCTCAGCCTAGTCTAGGATTCCTTGCCTTGGGGTGGAGCTCGGTCCCATCTCGGGGGTGACCTACTGTTGAACTGATGAACAGTGTGGTATAAGGCTGGGAGGTTCGTGGAAGGCCTGGACTTGGTTGGTGAATTCTACAGCTGTTCAAAGATAAGTACATGAATTATGTTTTTATCACATTTGGCATGACTGTGTTGTTCATGTATCATGTTTTCCGCTGTGTAAATGAGTTACTGTTGAATTCTATGGAATGTTTAATTATAGCAGTAACTAGATATGTTTCACTTTGTAATTTAAATTTGTTTAATTATGTTAAATGCATGTGCTTATAAGGTATGTAGAAATTACGTAATCATTCATGTATAGAATGGTAACTGAGAGGTTTGGAAACCTCGATAGTGAAAGGGTACACTACAAATTGGTATCAGAGCCAAGGTTTCGACATTGAGCCTAGATGGGCCAGTTGAGTGGCCTTTGGACCGAGGGTGAGAGGAGAAATTGTGTTTGGAGGACTAATTTCAGACCTTGGTTTGCGCCAAAGCGTCAAGGAGATATTTGACGAGTTTTTAAGATCAGGATGTTTAAGCGGTGTTGTGAAACCACAGTTGGTGTGGTCTATGACCACAGGAAGACAGGTCTCTACACCAATAGTTTTAGAACCATCGGATCTGTTCGGGAGGGAAGGTGAACCCTTGTAACCGTCAGATCTGGAGAACGTGCATAAGGTTTAAAGCCTTTGGATACTGCGCAGGATTTTAAACTCAGGAGGATCGTGAGTTGTAAGATCTCTATGGGATTACCCGTCAACCGTACGAGTTGACAGAAGTTGCGCAAGATTTAAGCCCTCATGGGTAGAGGAGAAGTCCCAGAGAGGCATCGGGATAGTAGAGTCATCGGAGTTTTACTAAGGCATAGAATCGAGACCTTGTGATTCTCGAAATTTCGAGGAGGGATCATAGCCGTAGGATCTCAAGAGGACACGTGTCAGAATCCTAGAGAGAGTCAGAAATTGGAGAATCGGAGTTCTCGAGCACCTAGAAGTCTCGTCACACGGAATCGCGATCCGCGATTTCGCGACAAGATTTGGACCATTCATATTAGGGAACACGTGGTAGAGATCTGCCATCGGGGAAAGTCCCGACAAGGAGTAAGTCCATCGGTGTTTGAAGTTCATCGGGAAATCAAGAACCCCGGTGATGAGTGAGTCATACACTTTGAAAATCCGAACCCCGAAACCGCGATAAGCGGTCGATTACGATCACAGGGTAGAGGTCACATGGACCTTACGTAATCGCGAAGGGTTAAATCAAAAGGTGCGTCGACATATCAAGAATTGGGATATTGAAAATCCTGGAAGCAAAGGATTTGTGCATTGGAAAATCGCGATATGTGATTTCCCGATAAGACCTAGGAACGTGGGGCCACACCGATTGTCAGGAGGACAGGTGGAATATTTTAGTGACAAGCGAAAGGACTATTGACAAGTCAACGACTGGGACCCATCAGGGATCCCATGAGCATATGAGCATTGACATTGAAACCCCCGAAACCCGATGGGGTAAAGTGGAGGTCATATAGTATGGTCATGTGGACCAGAGGCTGAGTCGGGAGAGATAGCCAGTGTAAAAGCACATCGGGAATCAGAGGATTGGAGGTTGTGAATGCATGTGCATCATGACATCACAAATTATGAAACCTCGATAGGAGGATTGATCACGATCATGGGAAGTGGTCGTATGGCGAGGCTATAGCCCGGAGGGCTAGCACGGACGGAGTCCATCGGAAATCAGGAAATCGAGGATTCCGCTGTCCAGAGTTTTGGCACATTTCGATTCACGAAACCTCGAACCCCGATAAGGAAAAGGCCGGGGTCACGAGTCCACGGTCACATGATGTAGAGCCCATAGCAGGGGCTACCACGTAAAGGTAGCGCATCGGGAAATCGGAAATCGGGGATTCAACCCACCAGAACAATGTCAGTTTCAAAACCTCGATAAAGGTAACCCCGATAGAAGGAAGGGATACCCCAAAGAGTTTCCTGTGGGAGGAAAACTTCCCGATAGGGAAATAGGATAATTTCAAGAAAACCCGAAAAACACAGAGCCAAACAGAGTTTAGGAAACTTGTGAAGTTGAAATGTCTTTCATTCTTGTTCGTATTAGTTATAAATGTTGTGGATTAATCATGAAGTTTAATGGCCTGACAATTTTGAATTGGATTGCACAGTGTGTGTTCATAATACAACAGAGGCCAAAACTCCAGTTAATCAACGCTGAGTATGGAGTGGGGAAGAGTGCAAACTACCCCTGATTTGGAAGACGAACGGGAAGGAAAGGATGTTAACTTAGGAGTCGGAGGATCGAACTCTAATGGGCATGGAAAGAAGATGGATAAGGAAGGACATATAATGAAAATCCTAGAAGGATTGCAAAGAGAGGCCAAGGAGCATCGAGATGATAGCCGAAAGCTCATGAAAGTCAAGGATCGGCAAGGGAAATTAAACTTAAAATTCTTGCAGAGCCTGGAAAGAATAGAGAAGAAACTTGAGAAGGGAAGAGACTCAAGTACGACAGAGAGTCGCAGAACTCATGGGAGAAGAAGTAGGTCGAGGAGCGGTAGCCGACATCTTGATCACTCCCAAAGACGTTCTGACAGTAAGACACACAGTAGTTCAAGCCCATCACCTACCAGAAAACATCGAAAATCTGGAAGGGAGGAATTGAAAGGGGAGATGAATAAAATTAAACCTCCAACATTCGATGGGGAACATAGGAAGGAGGAAGATGTTAAGACATGGTTGCTGGGCATGAAGAAATACTTCCAATTGTAGAATTATTCTGCCCATGCAGAGGGAAGAATTTCAATGTATCAGCTGAAAGGAAAAGCGTCCATGTGGTGGGATCAGTTTGTGCAGGTGCAACACATTCAAGAGAAATAGGTCACTTGGAAGTAATTCAAGAGGTATTTTGAGAAGAAATACCTGACTAAAAGATACTATGACAGAAAGATGAAGGATTTCTTCGAACTCAAGTTGGGCAGTATGACCATTGATGAGTACGAACGAAGTTTTCTGGAACTGTTGAAGTATGTTCCATTCATCAAGGACGAGGCTGTCAAAATTCAGAGGTATCTGAGTGGACTGCCACCTTCCATTGGTGACAAGATACAATACGATAATCCTAAGACCATGGAAGAAACCATAAGAAGGGCGAAATGCCTATACGAACAATAGAGAGAAAAGCCTACCTTTCGGAAGGCTTGGGATAACTAGGAGAGGTTTAAGAAAGAACAGAGGCAGAAGGGAAGCAAGCCTTCCTTTTTCAGAGAAAGTCCTTGGGGACAGTCATCTTTTAAAGAGCCTAGGAAAGTTGAAGGGAGTGAGCAGATGCCAAGGCCTCCACCCATGGAGTGTTGGGGTTGTAAAGGGAATCATAGGTACAGAGACTGCCCCCACAGAAAAGACAAAGAAAGAACTGTCCATATTGTTCAACAAGCTGAAACAGTGGAGGATATGGGCAACAGAATGTCGAGGATCTACGCATCCCTAGACAACAAGAAAGCAGAATTTCAATCACACATGATTGAAGTGGAAGGTATGATCAACAACCGACCACTTGTTATTTTGATTGATTCAGGGGCTAGCCATAGTTATGTAGATCCTAGAGTGGTGGAAATTTTGCATCTAACGAAGAGAAAACATGAGAAGTCTTGGTTAGTGTAGTTAGCCACAGGGACCAAGAGGAAGGTCACTGAATTGGTTAAGTCATGTTCAGTGGACATGAAAGGAATGAGAAATAAGGCTGAATTGAACATTCTACCTTTAGGCTCATATGATTGCTTAATTGGGATGGACTGGTTGGACCATCACCATACCCTTTTGGATTGTTGAAACAAGAGGTTCACATGTCTGAACGAAGAGGGAAATCAGGTAACAGTCCAAGGAATTCCCAGAGCTATGGATATGAGGGAAATCTTAGCTATGCAGCTGAAGAAATGTTACCGGAAAGGCTGTCAATTATTTGCAGCCCGGGTGGAAGAAGTATTCCAAGATGTGGTCTCGAATATGGAAGACCACAGGGTACTCAAAGAGTTTGAGGACATGTTTCAGGAGGTGCCTAAACTACCTCCGAAGAGGGACATCGATTTTTCTATAAATTTGATGCCTGGAGCAGCTCCAGTTTCGAAAGCTCCTTATAGAATGAGCACACCAGAGATGAAAGAGTTGCAACTGCAGCTCGAAGAGATATTAAAGAAAGGCTACATTTGTCCCAGCGTGTCACCGTGGGGAGCCCCAGTCCTATTTGTGAAGAAGAAATATGGGATGATGAGGTTGTGCATTGAATTTAGACATTTGAATAAAGTCACTTTCAAGAACAAGTATCCTCTGCCAAGGATTGATGATATTTTTGATCAGTTAAAGGATGCGAAAGTATTTTCTAAAATAGATCTTCGATCTGGATATCATCAAGTGAGGATAAAATATGAAGACATCAGCAAGACTGCCTTCAGAAAAAGGTACGGTCATTATGAGTTCATTGTGGTGCCGTTTGGACTGTCCAACGCGCCTGCTGTCTTCATGTGCTTAATGAATGGAATGTTCAGAAATTATTTGGACAAGTTCATCATAGTCTTCTTGGACAATATCTTGGTGTACTCCAAGACAGAGGAAGAACATGAACAACACTTGAGAATGGTGTTGCAGGTGTTAAGAGAACACCAGCTGTATGCAAAACTGAGCAAGTGCTCATTTTACCAAAAGAAGATCCATTATCTGGGACACATTATATCATAGGAGGGTATCGCTATGGATCCTGAGAAGGTATAGGCCATTCAAGAGTGGTCAGTGCCAAGAAATGTGACAGAAGTTATATCCTTTATGGGTTTGGCAGGCTACTACAGGAGGTTCATAGCCGGATTTTCAAGGATAGCTCATGCTATCACTTCCTTGCAAAGGAAGGAGAAGAAGTTCCAGTGGACTGAACAATGTGAGAGCAACTTCCAGTAATTGAAGCAGCTTCTCACTAGTGCACTGATCCTAAATATTATTGATCCAGGTAAGGATTACGTAGTGTGCACGGATGCGTGTAAGGAAGGGCTGGGAGGAGTTCTCAGCCAAGAAGGAATTGTAGTTTGCTATGAATCCCGAAAGCTGAAAGAGCATGAAAAGAATTATGCCACTCATGATTTAGAGCTAGCAGCAGTTGTCCATGCATTAAGGAAATGGAGACATTACATCATGGGCAAGAAATTCAAGTTGAGAAAAGACCACAATGGTCTGAAGTATTTATTTGATCAGCCAACCCTAAATGCCAGGCAAATTAGATGGCTGGAATTCTTGTGCGAATATGACTTTGATATCAGGCATATCAAAGGGAAAGACAATAAAGTGGTTGATGCACTCAGCAGAAAAGTGCATGAATTACATGATACATCCATTAGCATGTACAGAACTGAGTTGAAAGACATAATTCTTGAAGCTGCAAATGTTGATTTGCAGTACAAGAGACTTGTAGCAAAGCTACAACAGCATGAGAAACCACAAACCAAGGACAGTTATACCTTAGGAACTGATAGTTTACTTCTGTATAAAAACAGAGTGTATGTACCTAATGACCAAGAATTGAAGCTGGCAATTCTAAAGGAAATGCATAATGTGACTTAGGCTTGTCATCCTGGATATCAAAAGACTGTGGCAACAATCAAAAGCCATTATTTTTGGCTAGGTATGAAAAAGAAAATTGCTGAATACATCACCAGATGTATGGAATGCCAGAAGGTCAAGGATGAGCACAAACACCCAACAGGGTTGTTGCAGCCTTTACCTATTCCTGAGTGTAAATGGGATGTGGTAACAATAGATTTTATCACAGGATTTCCCAGAACAAGAAAGAAACATGATTCAATCATGGTGGTGGTGGACAAGCTTACTAAAGCTACCCATTTTATTCCACTGAAAACCACCCATAGAGAAACATGTGTTGCTGATATCTTTTTAAAAGAAGTTGCACGCTTGCATGGAATTCCTAAGACAATTGTGTCTGATAGGGACCCGAAATTCACTTCGAATTTCTGGAGAGGATTGTTCAAGGGATTCAGAACGAATCTAAACTTCAGTACAACATATCATCCTGAGTCTGATGGACATACAGAGAGAGTAAATAGAGTAATAGAGGACATGTTGAGAATGTATGTGATGGATAAAACATCAAGGTGGGAAGACTACCTGCATTTGGTAGAATTCGCTTATAATAATGGGTACCATGCATCACTGAAGATGAGACCATTCGAAGCACTTTATGGAAGAAAGTGCAACACTCCAGTGAGCTGGGATAATCCAGCTGACAGAACAGTAGTTGGACCTAAACTACTTAAAGAGATGGAAGATCAGATGATCAAAATCAAACAGAATTTGAAAGTTGCCCAGGACAGGCAGAAAAGTTATGCTGATAGTAACAAAACCCATAAAGAATTCAAAGTGGGTGACCATGTTTTCCTGAAAGTGAAAGCTAACAGGAGTTCCCTAAAATTGGGAAGTTGCACCAAGTTGGCAGCAAGATTTTGTGGGCCATTTGAAATCCTGGAAAGGATTGGGCCAGTTGCATACATGATTGCATTACCTGCATCTATGACTGTACATAATGTGTTTCATGTTTCACTGCTTAAGAAATATATACCTGATGCTAATCATGTTATCAATTAGACTATGATCCAGGTGGAACCAGAAGGTGTCTTGCAAGTGCATCCTGTGCGTATATTGGATAGGAAAAACAAGCAGCTCCAGAATCGAGCTATAGGGATTGTAAAGGTCCAGTGGACCTGGTACGGTCCTGAGGACGTGACATGGGAGCATGAATAAGTAATGTGGGCAAAGTACCCACATCTTTTTGAAAATTTTGAAAGACTTGCAGAAATAGTGTAAGTGGCACTGAGGATAGTGCAAAAATAAGGGGAGGGGGATTGTAGTGTCCCCAAGGCCGAGCCCCGTCACAGATCATGTTTTATGCAAAGAATTATAAATGTGTTCTATAGGCTCGTGAGCCAAGTGTTGTATAAGCTGTAGGCTTATGTGTTTTGTTAGGCCAGGGAGCCTAAGTGTTGAAGGCCAGGAGCCTGTTGATGTACTTATATGTATGTAGATCAATTAATAAACTATAAACACCGCCAGTGCAGACCGACCATGATGAATGAGTGATGGGGGACTGAGTGTCCACAGAGTGGGCAAGGAACTAGGGGCTGGAAGGTGGGAAAGGGGCCGAGTGTTGAGCCTAGGGGCTAAGCCTAGGGGGCTTAGGCCTAGAATAATATTTTAATATTATTTCCAAAAAGAGCCATGTGTATATTATTTTATCCTAAGTTCTTTTGGAAGGATGCGTGACTTCCCAAGTGGTGGGAGGAAGGCGTACGGATGGAACACATGTAGTTTCCAGGGTAATAAGTGTCAACCCTGGTACATGCAAATAAAACCAATGCAGTAAGCCGTGAGGGGGGGTTCTGATCCATTCGATCCGACTGTCCTAGGGAGAGTCGTGGAAGCCATTTGCCAAAATAACTTGGTTTAACTCTAAAATCCATAAAGCCTGTGTTGTCCTGAAGAAACCGTGTACACCCTGTTAACTCCCAAAATGAAACCGCCCTTTCGGCCGAGTTTTGGGTGGATATCATTGCTTTCAGTAGTGTCTTCAAGTCATTTTTGATTTTTTGCAGTCGAGAAAAATTTTGGTTTTGGTGTGTCTTAGGAAATAATCTATCCATAAAGTCTTCTCTTTCGGAAAATGTAATTGTTTACTTTCAACAGCTAACATCTTGTTAAAGGGTCCATTGTGCGCTGTGGAAAGCGATATCTTTCAACAGCTAAGGACGTCGTTTCATCAGTTCAAAACGCTGTGGAAAGTGACAAGGCACGAAAAGCTCGACAGACAGTTCGCACGTGGCACGATACAGAGAGTACTTACTTTCGCGCTAAAGAACGTTTTTCAAATGATGTGGTACGTTGTTTTGCTTTCCGCAGCTAAAGTGAAATTCCTATCAAACGGTGCGCTGTGGAAAGTGTTCACTTCCCGCAGCTAACAGGGTTTTCCGAAGAGTTCACGTGCTGATGAAAGTGGCAAGCGAGCGTGATGGTAGGAAGGTTCTCCAAACACCGTAGCTGCATGAAGCACGAATCACGTGCTCATTATCCATGCACGCATGGAATTATGAGGTGATCACCCCCACGTCACAACAAGATCCGAGACATGCGCTGGTGGAAACAAGCAATCATGATAGTTTAAGCTT
This sequence comes from Picea engelmannii, assembly GCA_009831015.1. Taxonomy (NCBI): domain Eukaryota; kingdom Viridiplantae; phylum Streptophyta; class Pinopsida; order Pinales; family Pinaceae; genus Picea; species Picea engelmannii. The sequence continues at coordinate 63,398 of ML780870.1, read as the reverse complement.
GTATAACAGGATATGACAGAGATTTGAAATCTTTTCAGAACCGACGTGCAAATATCATCACACCAGAAATGGCAAGTTCACATCTGGCGACGCAGGTACAGATGAGGTTCAGAGGGCCTGACACCATCAAATCAGGTAAAGTCGGTATTTCCCAGGTTGTTTCCAGAGTACACCCAAGGTTTGCATTTCATCCAACACAGAGAAGAAGCCGAGACTGCTTTCAGCAGCACAGGACAAGGGTTCGACCAACAAAGTTATAGAAATCACAGTGGCCGAGTGACAGAGTTGTAAAACGATGAAAAAACGCGGTGGCCTCTTGTTAAAACGAGAACTCAGCAATCTATCTTTTCTGGAATCACATCCCGAGGTTCAAAGATATTTTTCAAACGCAGGTTGCATGGAGTTCGTGAACAGATTGCAGAGTGGGTGTCATCAAGCCACAGTTGAGGCCTTTGCAATGTCATTCGATGGTGACAGAGATCGGGTGGGTTCTGTAGAAATCAAGGTGGACGAGAAGTTTATTGCAGAAGCTACAGGGTTACCTATGACTGGGCAAAAATGGTTCAAAACCACGGCTCTGAAAAAGAAGGATTTCAAGTTCTATCTGAAGGATGGATACAAAC
>ML780870.1:45088-62012 GCA_009831015.1 Picea engelmannii | reverse complement strand
TTTTTATCTGTGTTGTTAAGCTTTGAATGGTTGTTATCCCATTGTTTAGCTCATAACCTGATAATAAGTCTATTGATTGTCTCTTAGACCCTGCTATGCATTGGTTTAGTTACAATTTGTTCTCCATCCACCTTTAAGTTACTTGTTGATTAATCAATCCTTGAAAGAACTGTCTATTTATTTATCATATTCATGTCTGAATGCTATAAACTGTATTGAGTTGTCCCATTGACCCACATTCAAAAAACACAAAACATTCATTTCTTAAGTTACCAAGCACCTCTGGTCTGCAACCACAGAGGGTTTCTTGGAGTGATAACACACCCTACCCAGAGCTGTGATTCAGTGTCTTCTCTAGGCAAACCCAGGAGCGCATTTGCTAAACAGGAACCCTGTGTTGAACTCGTGTGGAAGAATCCTTGGTTGTTCGGGGAAAACTGAGCTAGCATGTGCGTGAAGCCTTCTCCGAAATCATCCCGTGAGATTATCCTGTGACAGCTGAACCATTTTGAGAAGCGTTTATTTGTGTTTTCCACGGATTGTTGTGACCACGCAATGCTGGACTGCGTGAGGCTTGTTGGCCTGTGAGCAACTCCTTCAAGTGAGAGAGTGCACAAAGGGAGAAGAGAACTCCTGGAAGGAACCCTGTAGCTGCCATAGAGCCCGGAGAATTCCGATCCAGTCTGTTCCTGTAACCCAAGGTAAGGGAGACTGGCAACCGAAGGACTTTCTAGCTGACAGAGAAGGTGCACTCTCGTAGGGCAGAACAGGCATGTGGGGAATGAGGGTCTGTGGGCAGTGAGCGTGGGAGATTCCTGGGAGAGATTTCTTCCTGGTGATGTGTATGTGCTATCTTCCCTATAACCTCAGCCTAGTCTAGGATTCCTTGCCTTGGGGTGGAGCTTGGTCCCAGCTCAGGGGTGACCTACTATTGAACTAATGAACAGTGTGGTCTAAGGCTGGGAGGTTCGTGGAAGGCCTGCACTTGGTTGGTGAATTCTACAGTTGTTCAAAGATAAGTACCTGAATTATGTTTTTATCACATTTGGCATGACTATGTTGTTCATGTATCATGTTTTCCACTGTGTAAATGAGTTACTGTTGAATGCTATGGAATGTTTAATTATAGCAGTAACCAGATATGCTTCACTCTGTAATTTAAATGTGTTTAATTATGTTAAATGCATGCGCTTATAATGTCTGTACAAATTATGTAATCATTCATGTATAGAATGGTAACTGAGAGGTTTGGAAACCTCGGTAATGAAAGGGTACACTACAGGGATTCTCTCATATCACTTGGCCCTTGTGTCAAGTCACCAAGGGAGGAGCTAAAGAAAAATTATTTTGGTCTGAATCTCAACAGAAGGCATTCAGGGAGTTGAAGCATTGCCTCTGCTCTGCACCAGTGCTCACATTACCAGACTTGCAACAACAATTTGAGATCAAGATAGATGCCTCTGACTATTCTATTGGGGCAGTCCTTACTCAACATGGGCATCCAGTGGCATATCACAATGAGACACTTTTCGACACAGTTCGGAAGTATCCCACTTATGAAAAATAAATGTATTCCATTGTGCAGGCTTGTTGGCAATGGAAGCATTACATTTTGGGAAAGGAAATGGTCATCCACATAGACCACCAACCCCTGCAGTCAGCCACCCATCATGGCGCTAACCACTGTGCTCAACTCTTGTGGGCATGAAACTTTCGATCGACCTCTTCTGTACACAAGTGATCCAGAATTCAGCCACACATACAATACACTCTTAGAGGGTAAGAAAGTTCCCAATTTTCACCTCCAAGATGCCCTTCTTTGTCACCTGAGACACCTTTGTGTTCCTTCAAGTGAGCATGCCAAGATGATATGGGAGGTGCACTACAGTTGGGTCGCTGGGCATTTCGGGCTCGAGAAGACCGTGGCAGTACTACAAAAGTAATTCTATTGGTCGAACCTTCGACAAGATGTCAAGAAGAACATCAAGTCTTGCACTGCTTGTGCCATTGCCAAACTGACCATCAAGAAGCAAGGCCTCTATACTCTGCTTCCTACCCCCAGTCAACCTTGGGAATCCATCTCTATGGCTTACATATCGGGCCTTCCTTCTACTAAGCATGGCAATGATTGTTTTTTTTTGGTCATCGATCGATTCTCGAAGATGTCCATTATGATGGCCTGCAAGAATAATATCACAGCAGAAGCCACAACTAAACTCTTCTTTGAACAAGTGTGGGTACACTTTGGGATCCCACAGTCTATCATCTCAGATCGGGACAATAGGTTCCTCAGTACATTTTGGTCTAGACTCTGGTCGATGCTGGACACCAAGCTCACCAAGTCCACAACTTTCCATCTGCAAACTGATGGCCAGATAGAGGTCATCAACTGGATGATTGTACACATTCTACACATGTACAATTCAAATCATCCACGCTCATGGGATGAGAGCCTCCCCTATGTAAAACACAGCTACAACCGGGATCTCCCTAGCTCAACCATCCACAACCCCTTTCAAGTGGGCTTGGGATTCCAGCCACTATGTCCCATTGACATAGCCATGCCATTTGTGGCTACTCAGGAAGATTTAGCTCATGTCCAGTCTGAGGCTGATATGGCAAAAAACTTCATTGAGCACATTCAAAACATCCACCAACAGGTTCATGACATCTTGGATAGAGCCAATGCTAAGTACAAGCAGTGACATGATTAACATCGGGTGCCACACAACTTCCAGGTGGGTGACAAAGTGTGGCTTCATTTGCAAAAGGAGCGCCTCGCTGGACCCCACCGCAAGCTTCGTCCGCTCTGATACGGGTCGTACACCCTCACCAAGGTTGTAGGGGAAAATTTCTTTGAGCTCAAAATTCCACCATTCCTTGGTCTATACCTAGTGTTCAATGTGGACTGCCTTCGGCCCTACTTTCCACCTCTACTAGACACATCTGACATGGCAGAACAACTCACACCAACAAAGTTAAATCCAGACTGCATGGAACAAGCCAGAACTGATTAGATCATGGATACATAGATTAATCACACTCTAAAACAAAGGATACCACTATATTGAGTTGTCAAAGAAGGCCAACTCCTTCACCAAGGCAAATGGCTCACCAAGGACCAAGTTCGACAGAAGTTTCCTCATCTCATGGAAGAACTCAACGCAATGGGGACCATTGCTTCCTAAGGAGGGAGGAATGATCCATGTGTATATTGGTGGCCACCCATCTATTCCACTTGGACCCCCACCATTTCTTCTTTCAGTTTTTCAGTTTCTAAATAATTTACTATTTTTAGCAGTTTTTCGGGTCCTGAACTTCCGGAGTCATTTTGAGGCCTTAAAAGACATTTTTTTGGTAAAACGAGGAGAAACAAGAATCATAGATCATTTTTCTCACCCAAAAAATGTAGTCCTTGGATAGATATTTCTAACGGGGTATGGAACGCGTCAAACAGAGATCGTATGCCAAAGTTACTTCCCCGGGAAGTTGATGTACCAACTTACCCAAACGGGGCCCATAGTCTTGGTGTTTCATCTCCTAGGGTTAGGTCTTTGGATGTTTAGGGTTTTCCATTGTTTCTCAATAATAATAAGCCTTCGAGCCTCGTTGTAACACAGTTCAGAGGCCAGTAGCCGCCACATATCTTATTAGAGATAAGCTACCAGTGCCCTAGCTAGTTTATTTCCATTCTGTCTGTAAGCATATTTCAGTCATTTGTTATTAATAAAATGAAGTCTTATTTCCGCTACATCTATGTGTTTATGTGTATTTTTGTATTTCATTGTGTTCCTACATAAATCCGAATCAACAAAACAACAAAAAAGATTGGTTTTAGTATTGCAGAACTCCTCTACAATGATACTAAAGGTAACAATATGCTCCATAGTTGAATGATATCTCCTAAACCTGGTCTAGCCTTTAGCTCTTTTACTGTGACTTTCTAGCCAAAGGCTAATCTTGTTTTCCAAAATAATTCCATAAAGCTTGGCTAAAATCAGGCTAATCATAATGGTCCTATAATTAGAGGGAATGTTTCTATCCCCATTTTTTAAAATATGAATAATGAGGCTTTGCGTCCAGGGTTTAGGGAATCCCTTCTTGACTACTAAATTGAAGATCTTGTGTATGTGAGGGATAAGGATTGACCCTCCAATTTTAAGAATTCTAGCTTGGTAGCCTTCAATATCCTTATATTTCTCATTTGCAAGCCGCTTAATCCCAAACTCTATGTCATCTAAAGAAAAAACTTCTTCCTTTGTAGGGACAATAAGAATGGTGTCCATGGTATTAGGGAACTCGTAAATACTCTTAAGGTAGGAATTCTAGTCCCTTAAGGGAATCCTATTATTTTTTTTAGTATTGCGTTTTAGAATTTGGCTCTAGAACTTCTTAGGATCCAACTTGTATAGTTGTGAAAGTTTCTCTTGCCTTTTATTGATATAGTGTATTTTTTTCCTTTTAATTAGGGATTTGTACGTATTGATCTTATCGAGTTTTAAGGGCTCATTAGAATCATACCTAATGACTTTCCTAGCAATTTTACATTATTTATCATACCAAGGGTTGGTCATTCTATTATTTTTTTTATAGGACACCTTGAAAGAGAACTTGTTAATAGAAGTGGAAAGGGTAGTTGTAAAATTATGCTAAAGTTTTTCAATGTTGTCCTTATAAGTTAGGAGATTTAATTTATTATTTAAATCCTTTAAGAAAATGTCAACTTTACTTTTGTCAAAGCGTAAATTCCTTTGATTATCATAATTCTCTTCAATGGTGCTCCTATGCATGGAAAAATTAGAGTTAGGGTTAAAGGTTTATGATTAGAGTGAGGCTCATGGTCATTTAAAAGGCCAAAAGTTGTTATTTGGTTGCAAATGAGGATATCATATATTACATAATCTACAACACTACTACCTAGCCCATGAATATAGGTTGTCTGGTTGGAGTTTGGCCACTTCATTAATCCATTGGAAATTACTAGGTCTTGAGAGATGCAGAGCTTGACCAACTCAGTATCAAACAAATTCTCAATTAGGCCTTCATAGCTTCTTTTGTAGCTATTAGATAAAAGAAGGTACTCATCTAGCCATCTAGCCTTAAAGGATTATGGTTGGAGTCATTAATTAAAAGAGTATCTTGTTTAGTTGCAATCCTAGAATTAAAGTCTCCTACCAGGAGGATATTACCTTCATTTTTCAAATTATAAATATCTTGTTCTAAATTATTATAGGGACAATTTTTATCTAGAATATTTTTCTTATAAAACGTTGAATTAATAGGTGCAAAATAACAAATTTATATATACATATTCTTAGCATTGTTGTCTGAAATTTCTATCCAAATGTATTGATTAAGAGGGTCAATCTTATGAAGTTAAATGTGAGGAGAAATTCTCTTTCTAATATAACAAGCTATGTCTCCTATCCCTCTACGATGGGACTTTTTGTTCCATGCCAACCACAAGACAAATCCTTCCATGTTAGGGACTTTAGACCCCTCATGCTCCCAAGTTTCAACTACATAGATAATATCAATATCACTCAGGATCCAACTTATCATATGACCTTTGCGCCATGGAAAGCCACGACAATTCCAAAAAAGGATCCTGAGTGTCCCAAATTCCTATTTATTATTATCCTTATAGTCTCTATCCCTAACAATAGCTTTTCAATTTCTAATTATTTCCCATTTTCCTTCTTTCGTGGCTTCTTTTACCTTTTGAACTTCCTTCCTTAATTCAGCTTAGTCTTCGGGAATGAGGTCTTCATTTATAAATATTTCTGACCCTTTTAAGCTCGGATATTTACTAAGTATGCTATATTTATGGTCATTACAAATTACTTTGAGATGGATCAACCTATCTTTGTGATCAATTATTTTTCCTAGCCTCTTTGCTTCTATGAGGTAAGTTGTATCAATTTGTGATTTATTTTCTAATTTTTCTTTTACTATTTCTAGTGTATCGTCATCTTCTTGTTTTTTTATATAAAAAATTATGATGTTCAAGACTCTTTTGTTACGCTCATGGTCTAAATTGATTAGCTTATTCATTTCCTCTTTTATGGGTTTGATATCCAATTTGTTTTCCATATTACTGAGGGTCAAATTGTTGGTTAGTTTTTCTTCTAGCTTTTTAATCCTATCTCTCAAGTTGTGATTTTCTTCAACCCCTCCTTAGGTTGATTATTTATGTTTTTTCATTTCTTGAATTTTATCCCTCATTGTCTCTAATTCACTTTTGAACTCTAAGAATCTATCCTTTATTTGATTTTGAATTCTATCTTTAATTTGTTTATCAATCTTTGCCTCTAGCTCTATTTGGAGTTTTACCTCTCTTTCTTCACTCCTTTTTTCTAATGTTTCTAACTCTATTTGGATTTTGGCATCTATCTTCTCTTCTTTTTTCTACATTGTAAAGGATCTTTAGGTTGATTTTGGGGGGCCTGGTGGAGTGCTCAGGAGTGCTCATATTGAAAAGAAGAGAAAAAAAATGTAACAATTATTATTATGGATTGACTTTATCTCTCAAATCAACTTTTATGTATGAAACTTAAAATAAAAAAATAAATAAAATATATTTAAATCTCTTTAAGTAAAATTAAAATTGAATCAAAGTAAAAAGTGACTCACCTCATTTCAGGTGTCCAATTGCTCAACCCGTTGAAGAAGCCATATTATTTAAGTTCAAAACTTCATAGAAATAATTTCAAAACAACAGAGTAATATTCTCGTTCAAAACTGTAGAAAAATATTATTCTCGTTCAAAACCGACACAGAGAGGTAGTATTCTCGTTCAAAACCACTGAGAAATATTATTTCTGAGGCTAAATTTTTTATTTGCATGTCAAATTGACTATTTCAACTTGTAAATTTAAAAATTGTCAGTAATTGATGATTAAAAATGGAAATAACAAGTATCCCATGTATTTATTCCAGTGACATGAATTTAATGGCATCAATGAATATGAATAGATATAGTTGTTATATAATATTGTGTAGTACTTATATAATATTAAAACTTCAAACTTAGACTATGTGTGTTTGGAAAAAAATTGCATTATGTGAGTATTCAGTAACCTAAGATTGAAAAATAGCATTTCATTAGAGCTTTGCCAAAATACATTGAATTGGTGAGTGAATCAAATGTGTGATAAAAGTAATTTAAAAATTATGTAAAAATAATTATTTTATTAAGCATATGTACAACATTGAATAGAAAGAAAAATATTTGTAATCAAAAGAAAACTAATAAATATTCAACTACTAATGCCATAGTCAACTACTAATGGCTATTAATATTAATGGCTATTAATATTAATGGCTATTAATATGGGCTAAATTCTTAGTATTTTATCATGTCATTTCAGTTGCAAATTTTGTGATGAAGAGAACACGAGACAGAATAGAAAGCAGAGTGGAATGGCGCTGGACGAATAGACATTTATTTTGATGGGCTAATTAAAGACAAGGTCTTTTCAAAGGTAACCTGTAAGCAAAAACAGTTTTTTTTGCTGTTATCATATCATTATCTGCTATTATCATATCATACAATTATTTTTCGCTGTTATCATATCATTATACTTTAGCCAAATCGACTTCGACCGGCTTGGTCGTTTTACAGTGGGGGATTCAGTATTGAAGTAGCGCGGGTGGGGAAGATCGAAAGCAACAGGTGAAAGATCGAAATAAGTGTCCATCCCCAAGACCACAGAGCAAGTATGAAATCTCTTCAAATGTACAAAGAAGAGCAGACCGACCTGGGACATTTTCTTCAAACTGCAGCCTTGTAATCAAGTGCAGATCGGGAAGAGAGTAAACATTAATACTATTGTCTCTCCAGAGTCCAACAGCTGCCCATTCACTCCTCACAGGATTATCAGCAATAGGATTTATATCAACGCAAGAGACATCAAAGTCAATGGCCAAATGTTTCACCTCAGTAAGGGATCCCTCTACAGCTTCCAAGTAGACAAGATCGAAAGCAAGGCGTGAAAGATCGAAAGCAACACGTGAAAGACTGTAAAGGTTCGCGGGCGGTGGCGGGCGCAAAGGATCTCTGTTTCTCTGATACACTGGCGGATGAATCCTTACAACTTCTTTCCAGCTTCTGATCGCGTCCTTATCAAACTCCCGCATAATAATCGCCTCTTGCTTTCCCCTTATGTGAAGGTCTTTTTATTTCAAATTTGTGATAGGCATTTTAATTTTGTAAAATGAAAATGAGTTCATTTGTAAAAGGATGCAATATTATGTTTAAAAGTAGTTTTTATGTTTTGAGTTTTTGTAAATTATTGGGAGAAACATTTGGGCGAAACATTAGTGATATAATGATACAAATGAATTAATGAATAGAAAGGAGCCATATGACATGACTAGTGTATAAACTTGATCTAACAATTTTATAAATAATTATTAAAACGTTGGTTTCATGAATGTTCAAGATACTAATTTAAGATGTCAGGGGCTTGAAGGGGTTTGGAAAGGAGGCATTTCACGCCTAGGTTGGACTGTTTTCTGCCCAGTCCAATTAAATAATCCAGTATGAAATAATTGACCAAGATATTCTAAATCAACATCAAAATGTATAGAGAACCTTGGCCTTCTTGGGCCTCGGTTCCAGTTACTTTTATCTGTGTTTCCTCGGCCATGGTTTCCCTGACTGAAAAAACTCATAGTGCATATGTAAACAATTAGCAAATAGTCTTTTAAATAAGCATGCATGACAACTCTTAAAAATACGAAATAGATTTGGCTCAGAATATATCAGGCTCATGCAATCCAATCCATACAAATGGTTCTAATGTTAATCAACGAGCATGGGGGTGAAACAATTTTCTATGATACGTTATAAAAGAGCATCACTCCCAAGCCAGCCATGCACCAGCCAGCCAGCCAACTCAGCGCACACATTCAATGAGGAAAGGCACAGCCCTTTCACGTTTCTGAATTTGAATGTGAAGGCATTTAACATTGTAAGGTTGTTAGAGCCAAAAGGCTATGCCTATATGCAGGCTCTAGATATATATAGCCTTTAATGGTTGTAAGGCTGAGATCTAGATCCAATCTGGACTAGACAACCATTTAATTATGAATTCAATGTAATTGAATAGAGTAGGTAGCTTGGAGGGAAGAGCTCAAAGAGCCCCCTCATGTAAAAGATCTTTTGGATCTTATTTTGGAATAAGGAGAGTAGAGGTAGCAAGATTAAGAGAAAATAGCAAAGAGAAGGAGCCGAGACTCTGTCAAAGTCCGAGCTCAGGAACACATTGTAAAAGAGGCATTTACATTAATACAATCACAACAGTTTTTCCTGCATGTTATTCTGTGTATGATGATGAATGTCCATGTGTGTTCTATTTATGTTGTTAATGTATGCTGTAGATGTGCGTTTATAGGGACATATAGATTATGCTATCTGTTGAGTTCTTTGATTTCAGATTTGGGTTTCTTTGTGGCTTCATACCAAGAGGGTGTGATAGAATACTACGGCTTCTAAGAGCCAGTGCATAGAGTGCACTTCCAATTCTGCGGAATTTGGACAAGGACGTGCTAGGAGGGCACACCAACTGAAATCATTGACTCAGAGGAAGACCTCGAGGTTGTTGAATACCTTAGAGGTGAGACTGTATAGAGGAGGACACATTAGAAGACATAATCTCTGAGGAGTTTTGTAGAGCTCTGCCAAGAGGGCATTGAGTAGGTGCATAGAGTGCACAGAGGAACTCTGTTGAGTTCAGGAGGAAGATAGAACTATTGAGGGTTCTATAGATCTCTATCAAGAGGACATTGAGCACAGACACAGAGTGCTGAGGAGGGACTCTATTGTGAGTTCATAGAGAACTAGAATCACTAAGGATTCTGGACACTCTGTCAGGAGGGCATTGAGTAGGTGCTAGAGTGCACAGAGATAACTCTTTGAGTTTAGAGACAGAGAAGAGTCCAAGGAAGGATATTCACAGGGTTGTTGAACACCCTGCAGACTCAGCAAGAAGTTTTCTTAAGCAAAGGAGTGCCAGGAGGGCATCAGATTCTCCATCTGAGGGAGAAGGAAAAAATGGTTAATCCCTTAGAGGTTGAAGCTACAGGAAAATATCAGAAGAGATAGCACCTTCCTGCGTGCAAAGACTCTGTAAGGAACACAGAAGTCGAAGAATCCTTTGAGGATTTAAAGAGAGAAGCTCAGGAGGAGTAGTGCTTTCATGCATAAGAGCCATAGTTGTAGAAGTCACAGAGGCCAAGGAACTCTTTGGAGAGTTTAGAATCCCAAAAGATTAGGAGGGATAGCGTCCTCAGAACACAAGCAGGAGCCAAGGTTGCAGGCTTCGCAGAGCTGAGACAAAGGTCGAGGCCTTTGAGACATTGAAAATCTTCTAAAGTAGGAAGAAGAGCGCACAGGAGAAGAGAAGATCTGAGTCGTCAAATCTCATGCAGATATCTGAGCCGTCCATTTGAGGACACGTGTCGTGAGATCCTTTCATATCCGGGATTCGAACATCAGAAAACAAAGTAGGGAGAGTCTTTTGACTTCTCACCTGGCAAAGTCTCGAAAGCAATCAGAGTCGTTCATCTGTGGAAGGATACATGGCGAAGATTGGGGAGTCCATCGGGATTTCGGATACCGGGGATTCGATAGACCAAAGGATCAGTGTCATTGGGTTCACGGAGTCCTGAAGATCGAAAGAATCAGGATCGTCCAAGCGGAGGACACGTGGAGCGATCTAGACATCGGGAGAGAAGTCCCGAAAAGAGCATTTCAGTATTTCGACTATCGGAAGATGCAACCGTGAGAGTTCAGAAACTCTTGACCCATAGAATCCCGAAAGAATCTGAGTTGTTGGACCAAGGGAGGCTTTGAGCCATTGATCTTGTTCAGAGGAGGAGAACTGGAGGGTTCGAGATTTCGGTACTTCGGTATTTTGGATACCGGCAGTACGAGAGGACAAGGCATTGTTGCGCTAGGATTCGCGGAATTCTGAAACGTGAATTCCTGAAAGCGTAGAAGGAGTGTTGTTGGGTTCCGAGGGCAAGAGACAAATTTCGGCATACCGGATATCGGGATTTCGGAAATCCCGAGGACATGAAATCCGGGCTCTTAGGAATAGAGATACCGAAAGGATCAGGGCCATTGATTTGAGAGTGGATCACAGTCGTTGATCCTGGCCAGGAGTGAAAGGACTGTATCGGTATTTCGGATACCAGGAAATCTAGAGAGTAGGGATAGGAAGAGGAAACCTTGCAACGGGAAAGCCTGAAATGTGAGAACTCGAAGTTGCTGAGGAAGAGCACGGGACATGGAGGATGGGTGTATTTATTGGCATTTCATAGTTCAGAACTTCGAAAGTTCCGAGGATATGAGAACCAAGCATTTCGGCATTAAAAAACCAGAAATCATGAAAGGAGGAGGAAGCCGGGAAATAGGCATTTCGACAATTCGGAAATCGGCTTTTCGGGAGTCTTGAAGATAGGAATTCGGGCGCTTTGTGTTGGTGAACCCCAAAGAGGACTATGGTCATATGGGAAGGGGTCACATGGACTAATATCTGGCCTAGGGGGATAATCATTGTGAGCGCCATTTCAGTGTTTTGGTACTTTGGTGATTGGGGGATCGAGAAGGCAAAGGTTGTCGACATCATGACTCAGGAAGTCCTGAAACCTGAAATTCCATTTCGGGGAAAAGGTCGCGGTTATGCTGAGGCTGTGTGAAGGTGAAAGCTCGTGCCTGTGGCATGCTTGTGTAGGTGGAGTTTCATGAAGGACTTGTGGATTGAATATTGAGGTTCCAGTAGGGAATCAAAGGAGTCGATCCGGTTCGAAGGAATTAAAGAATGATCCTTAGACCCGGAGGTCGTGTAGAACCTGTTGAGGCAGGGGGGGGTCTACATCAGTGTGGTATCAGAGCTTGACTCTGTTTGTATATTTCAGGAAGAGGAAGAGAGAGGAGAAATAAGTACTCTGATATGCACAAAGTGGTATCATTGGAAGACAGAGTGCTGGAAACTCTGTGGTGATTGTTGCAAGTAGGCAGTAGTCAAAGGAACCAGTTAGGAGGACTGAAAAAGAAAGGGATGGAAGAACTCAGGATTGCGGAGTGACAACGGAAAATCTGTCAAGAGGACAGATAGATATCAGTAGAATGACTACTGAAGGTCATGCACGTGAAGGAAAAAAGAACCTCCAGCAGCAGGAGAACACTGCGAGAGATAAAGAGCTCACCGAGATCATAGCGAGAATGAATGAGCTAGCATTATAGATGCAACAGAATGATAAGTCGAGATGGGTATATGAATGGCCCATGAGGACAAAAGAAGAATGGCTAGTTAGGGCATTGATGGCCAAAAGATAGTAGAGGCTATTGAAAATATGGTTGAGGCATGCTGAAAAAGTCAACAAACCAGAAGAGAAAATGGTTCAGGTGTGTGAACCAGAGGATGGGAGAAACCTCAGTAGTGAGGATGACATAGGATCAACTGAAGATCTCAAAGACTGCCAAGAGGGCAGAATAGAAGTTCCCAATTTCCAAGAGGGCAATGAGATTAGATCACTACGAGATCTCATAGACTGTCAAGAGGACAGTCAGGGAATTTCACATTGCCAAGAGGGAAATGAAATGAGATCATTGTATGATCTCATAGACTTCTAGAAGGGTGGCAGGGGAATTCCATATTTCTAGGAGGGCAAGGGAGAGTATATGAACTCAGAGCTGAGTTCATATCAGCAAGGACAGCTGATAGAGAAGGAGGATCAGGACTATTCTCTGATCATTGGAGGAATTGAAATATTCCTGCCACTTAGTTCAGTTGGGGCTAAAACCTGTGTTGCAGATACAACAATAGCATAATGATAGCTAGCAGAGACTATCATGGAAGAAGAAGTGGAGTAGCCACTGATGACTGCCCAAGAAGAAGGAGATGAGAATTCTGACGAATGGCTCAAAATTTTCAGCCGAGAAGCTGAAAAGGAGAAGACTGCAACATTGGAGCTTGTAGCAGTAGAAGAAGAAAAGGCAGACAACATAGATTTTGTTGATCTGTACCAGGAATTTGAAGCCCTCGAGAGAAGGGTGAAGGTACAGAGCTTGCACATACAACAAGTCAAGTTGGAGGCATATGAGAGGATTCCAGTCTGAGGAGAAGCTGGAGGAAGTTGGAGATGCACCAGCAGGAAAAATGGCAGGAGTTAAGGTGTCAGAAGAGGAAGTTGAACAATAGTTTAGTGAGGAGTCTGTAGAGCTGGAGTCTGCAGCAGAGTGGCTACTTAGTTCCACAAAGGAGAGTAAAGACAACATGGGAGATCATGGTGATCTTCCCATTTGTAGAAAGAATTTGCAGCAGAGGAGACTGCATGAATAGAGCCAGTCATTGGAACGGCTGGATGAAAAGATTGAGAAGATCGTGAAGCTTATGTTGAAGTCAACACAAGAGAATACTAGCAAGAAGAAGCTAAGCAGAAGGGAGTCAACAACAGAGCAGTGGAAGCAACAACAACGACAGAGAGATGGAGCAGAGAGACAGCTCCGAAGAGTTGTTTGGGATCCAGGAGGATTTCAACAGCCAGGATGGACAACTCATGAATTTTGCAGCAGAGGAGTATGATGCAGGAGCATCACTCCCAAGCTAGCCACGCACTAGCCAACCAGCCAACTCAGCGTATGCATTCAATGAGGAAAGGCACAACCCTTTCACATTTCTGAATTTGAATGTGAAGGCATTTAATATTGTAAGGTTGTTAGAGACAAAAGGTCGTGCCTATACGTAGGCTTTATATGTAGATAGCCTTTAATGGTTGTAAGGCTGAGATCTAGATCGAATATGGACTAGACAACCATTTAATTATGAATTCAATGTAATTGAATAGAGTAGATAGCTTGGAGGGAAAAGCTCAAAGAGCCCCCTCATGTAAAAGATCTTTTGAATCTTATTTTGGAATAAGTAGAGTAGAGGTAGCAAGAGTTAGAGAAGAGAGTAGAGAGAAGGAGTCGAGACTCTGTCAAAGTCCGAGCTCAAGAACACATTGTAAAAGAGGTATTTACATTAATACAATTAGAGCAATTTTTCCTACATGTTATTCTGTGTATGTTGATGAATGTCCATGTGTGTTCTATTTATGCTGTGAATGTATGTTGTAGATGTGCGTTTACAGGGACATATAGGTTCTTCTATCTATTGAGTTCTTTGATTTCATATTTGGTTTTCTTTATGGCTTCATACCAAGAGGGTGTGATAGAATATTGCGGGTTCTGAGAGCTAGTGCATAGAGTGCACTTCCAATTCTGCAGAATTTGGACAAAGACGTGCTAGGAGGGCACACCAACTGAAATCATCGACTCAGAGGAATACCTCAAGGTTGTTGAATACCTTGGAGGTGAGACTGTGTAGAGGAGGACACAATAGAAGATAGAATCTCTAAGGAGTTCTGCAAAGCTCTGCCAAGAGGGCATTGAGCAGGTGCATAGAGTGCATAGAGGAACTCTGTTGAGTTTAGGAGGAAGATAGAACTATTGAGGGCTCTATAGAGCTCTGCTAGGAGAAAATTGAGCATAGGCACAGATTTCAGAGGAGGAACTCTGTTGTGAGTTCATAGAGAAACAGAATCACTGAGGATTCTGGACACTCTGTTAGGAGGGCATTGAGTAGGTGCCAGAGCGCACAAAGAGTTTAGAGATAGAGAAGAGTCTAAGGAAGGATCTTCACAGGGTTGTTGAACACCCTGGAGACTCAGAAAAAAGTTTTCTTAAGCAAAGGAGTGTCAGGAGGGCATCCGATTCTCCATCCAATGGAGAAGGAAAAAAGGGTTAATCCCATAGAGGTCGAAGCTACAGGAAAAGATCAGAAGAGATAGCACCTTCGTGCGTGCAAAGACTCTGTAAGGAACATAGAAGTCAAAGAATCCTTTGAGGATTTAAAGAGAGAAGCTCAGGAGGAGTAGTGTTTTCATGCACAAGATCCATAGCTGCAGAAGTTGCAGAGGCCAAGGAACTCTTTGGAGAGTTTAGAATCCCAAAAGATTAGTAGGGACAGTGTCCTCAGAATGCAAATAGGAGCCAAGGTTGCAGGCTTCACAGACATGAGATAAAGGCCGAGGCCTTTGAGACGTTGAAAATATTCTAAGGAAGGAAGAAGAGTGCATAGGAGAAGAGAAGATCTGAGCCGTCAGATATCATGTAGATATCTGAGTTGTCCATCTGAGGAGGACACGTGTCGCAAGATTCTTTCATATCGGGGATTCAAACATCAAAAAACAAAACAGGGAGAGTCTTTCGACTTTGCACTTGGCAAAGTCCCGAAAGCAATCAGAGTCGTCCATCTGTGGGAGGACATGTGGTGAATATCGGGGATTCCACCGGGATTTCGAATACTGGGGATTCGAGGGACCAAAGGATTAGTGTCGTTGGGTTCACGAAGTCCCGAGGACTGAAAGAATTGGGATTGTCCAAGCGGGGGACATCTGGAGTGATCCAGACATTGGGAGAGAAGTCCCGAAAAGATAATTTTTGTATTTTAGCTACCAGAAGATGCAGGGGTGAGAGTTTAGAAAATCTTGACCCATAGAATCCCAAAAGAAACTGAGTCGTTGGACCAAGGGAGTCTTTGAGCCATTGATCTTGTTCAGAGGAGGAGAACTAGAGGGTTCAGGATTTTGGTACTTCAATATTTTAGATATCGAGAGTACGAGAGCACAAGGCATTTTTGTTCTAGGAGTCGCAAAATTCTGAAACGCGAATTCTCGAAAGTGTAGAAGGAGTGTTGCCGGGTTCTGAGGGAAAGAACCAGATTTCGGCATACCAGATCAAAAATCACGAGGACATGAAATCCAGGATCTTAGGAATGGAGATTCAGAAAGGATCAGGGCCATTTATTTGAGAGTGGATAGTAGTTGTTGATCCCATCCAAGAGTGAAAGGATTGTATCGGTATTTTGAATACTGGGAAGTCTAGAGAGCAGGGACAAGAAGAGGAAACCTTGCATCGGGAAAGACCAAAATGTGAGAACCCAAAGTTGCTGAGGAATAGCCCGAGACATGGAGGATGGGTGTATTTTTCGGCATTTCAGAGTTCAAAACTTTGAAAGTTCCAAGGATATGAGAACCAAGCATTTCGGCATCAGAAAACCCGAAATCATGAAAGGAGGAGGAAGCAGGGAAATATGCATTTCGACATTTCAGAAATCGGTTTTTTGGGAGTCTTGAAGACAAGAAGCTGAGTGCTTTGCGTTGGTGAACCCCGAAGAGGACTGCGGTCATATGGGAAGGGGTCACATGGACTAATATCTGGCCCAGGGGGCTAATCACTGTGAGCACCTTTTCGGCGTTTCAATATTTCGGTGATCGAGGGATCGAGAAGGCAGAGGTTCTCGACATTAGGAATTAGGAAGTTTCAAAACCCAAAATTCCATTTCAGGGAAAAGGTCACGGTCGATTTGAGGCCGTGTGCAGGTGAAAGCTCACGCCTGTGGCATGCTTGTGCAGGTGGAGTTTTACGAAGGACCTGTGGATCGAATATTGAGGTTCCAGTAGGGAATCAAAGGCACTGATCTAGATCGAAGGAATTAAAGAATGATCCTTAGACCGGGAGGTCGTGCAAAACCTACTGAGGCAGGGGGGGTCTACGTCAATACGAGAGGGGTTTTTATTGAGAAAAAATATGATATAATGAGAGGGGAGAATAAATGGTCACTTCTCAATGATAATGATGTCGACGCAGCTACCTCCTAAACTCGTAGGTCAGAAGGTCCACGCCAACAGGATCTTTCTCCCTTCGCTGGCCCGAAGAACTCTCAATCGACTCTTCTATTTTCCTTTTGAAAAATTTGCACCCACAACAAATCCTCGCGGGATCCCCTCTTTGCACTTAGGAGATCAGATTTCACACCCTTGCGAATCCATAAGTCAAGCGCCTATCTCTCAAATCTCTGAAACTCGAAAA
>ML780870.1:24902-45038 GCA_009831015.1 Picea engelmannii | reverse complement strand
TTCTTTCCAGCTTCTGATCGCGTCCTTATCAAACTCCCGCATAATAATCGCCTCTTGCTTTCCCCTTATGTGAAGGTCTTTTTATTTCAAATTTGTGATAGGCATTTTAATTTTGTAAAATGAAAATGAGTTCATTTGTAAAAGGATGCAATATTATGTTTAAAAGTAGTTTTTATGTTTTGAGTTTTTGTAAATTATTGGGAGAAACATTTGGGCGAAACATTAGTGATATAATGATACAAATGAATTAATGAATAGAAAGGAGCCATATGACATGACTAGTGTATAAACTTGATCTAACAATTTTATAAATAATTATTAAAACGTTGGTTTCATGAATGTTCAAGATACTAATTTAAGATGTCAGGGGCTTGAAGGGGTTTGGAAAGGAGGCATTTCACGCCTAGGTTGGACTGTTTTCTGCCCAGTCCAATTAAATAATCCAGTATGAAATAATTGACCAAGATATTCTAAATCAACATCAAAATGTATAGAGAACCTTGGCCTTCTTGGGCCTCGGTTCCAGTTACTTTTATCTGTGTTTCCTCGGCCATGGTTTCCCTGACTGAAAAAACTCATAGTGCATATGTAAACAATTAGCAAATAGTCTTTTAAATAAGCATGCATGACAACTCTTAAAAATACGAAATAGATTTGGCTCAGAATATATCAGGCTCATGCAATCCAATCCATACAAATGGTTCTAATGTTAATCAACGAGCATGGGGGTGAAACAATTTTCTATGATACGTTATAAAAGAGCATCACTCCCAAGCCAGCCATGCACCAGCCAGCCAGCCAACTCAGCGCACACATTCAATGAGGAAAGGCACAGCCCTTTCACGTTTCTGAATTTGAATGTGAAGGCATTTAACATTGTAAGGTTGTTAGAGCCAAAAGGCTATGCCTATATGCAGGCTCTAGATATATATAGCCTTTAATGGTTGTAAGGCTGAGATCTAGATCCAATCTGGACTAGACAACCATTTAATTATGAATTCAATGTAATTGAATAGAGTAGGTAGCTTGGAGGGAAGAGCTCAAAGAGCCCCCTCATGTAAAAGATCTTTTGGATCTTATTTTGGAATAAGGAGAGTAGAGGTAGCAAGATTAAGAGAAAATAGCAAAGAGAAGGAGCCGAGACTCTGTCAAAGTCCGAGCTCAGGAACACATTGTAAAAGAGGCATTTACATTAATACAATCACAACAGTTTTTCCTGCATGTTATTCTGTGTATGATGATGAATGTCCATGTGTGTTCTATTTATGTTGTTAATGTATGCTGTAGATGTGCGTTTATAGGGACATATAGATTATGCTATCTGTTGAGTTCTTTGATTTCAGATTTGGGTTTCTTTGTGGCTTCATACCAAGAGGGTGTGATAGAATACTACGGCTTCTAAGAGCCAGTGCATAGAGTGCACTTCCAATTCTGCGGAATTTGGACAAGGACGTGCTAGGAGGGCACACCAACTGAAATCATTGACTCAGAGGAAGACCTCGAGGTTGTTGAATACCTTAGAGGTGAGACTGTATAGAGGAGGACACATTAGAAGACATAATCTCTGAGGAGTTTTGTAGAGCTCTGCCAAGAGGGCATTGAGTAGGTGCATAGAGTGCACAGAGGAACTCTGTTGAGTTCAGGAGGAAGATAGAACTATTGAGGGTTCTATAGATCTCTATCAAGAGGACATTGAGCACAGACACAGAGTGCTGAGGAGGGACTCTATTGTGAGTTCATAGAGAACTAGAATCACTAAGGATTCTGGACACTCTGTCAGGAGGGCATTGAGTAGGTGCTAGAGTGCACAGAGATAACTCTTTGAGTTTAGAGACAGAGAAGAGTCCAAGGAAGGATATTCACAGGGTTGTTGAACACCCTGCAGACTCAGCAAGAAGTTTTCTTAAGCAAAGGAGTGCCAGGAGGGCATCAGATTCTCCATCTGAGGGAGAAGGAAAAAATGGTTAATCCCTTAGAGGTTGAAGCTACAGGAAAATATCAGAAGAGATAGCACCTTCCTGCGTGCAAAGACTCTGTAAGGAACACAGAAGTCGAAGAATCCTTTGAGGATTTAAAGAGAGAAGCTCAGGAGGAGTAGTGCTTTCATGCATAAGAGCCATAGTTGTAGAAGTCACAGAGGCCAAGGAACTCTTTGGAGAGTTTAGAATCCCAAAAGATTAGGAGGGATAGCGTCCTCAGAACACAAGCAGGAGCCAAGGTTGCAGGCTTCGCAGAGCTGAGACAAAGGTCGAGGCCTTTGAGACATTGAAAATCTTCTAAAGTAGGAAGAAGAGCGCACAGGAGAAGAGAAGATCTGAGTCGTCAAATCTCATGCAGATATCTGAGCCGTCCATTTGAGGACACGTGTCGTGAGATCCTTTCATATCCGGGATTCGAACATCAGAAAACAAAGTAGGGAGAGTCTTTTGACTTCTCACCTGGCAAAGTCTCGAAAGCAATCAGAGTCGTTCATCTGTGGAAGGATACATGGCGAAGATTGGGGAGTCCATCGGGATTTCGGATACCGGGGATTCGATAGACCAAAGGATCAGTGTCATTGGGTTCACGGAGTCCTGAAGATCGAAAGAATCAGGATCGTCCAAGCGGAGGACACGTGGAGCGATCTAGACATCGGGAGAGAAGTCCCGAAAAGAGCATTTCAGTATTTCGACTATCGGAAGATGCAACCGTGAGAGTTCAGAAACTCTTGACCCATAGAATCCCGAAAGAATCTGAGTTGTTGGACCAAGGGAGGCTTTGAGCCATTGATCTTGTTCAGAGGAGGAGAACTGGAGGGTTCGAGATTTCGGTACTTCGGTATTTTGGATACCGGCAGTACGAGAGGACAAGGCATTGTTGCGCTAGGATTCGCGGAATTCTGAAACGTGAATTCCTGAAAGCGTAGAAGGAGTGTTGTTGGGTTCCGAGGGCAAGAGACAAATTTCGGCATACCGGATATCGGGATTTCGGAAATCCCGAGGACATGAAATCCGGGCTCTTAGGAATAGAGATACCGAAAGGATCAGGGCCATTGATTTGAGAGTGGATCACAGTCGTTGATCCTGGCCAGGAGTGAAAGGACTGTATCGGTATTTCGGATACCAGGAAATCTAGAGAGTAGGGATAGGAAGAGGAAACCTTGCAACGGGAAAGCCTGAAATGTGAGAACTCGAAGTTGCTGAGGAAGAGCACGGGACATGGAGGATGGGTGTATTTATTGGCATTTCATAGTTCAGAACTTCGAAAGTTCCGAGGATATGAGAACCAAGCATTTCGGCATTAAAAAACCAGAAATCATGAAAGGAGGAGGAAGCCGGGAAATAGGCATTTCGACAATTCGGAAATCGGCTTTTCGGGAGTCTTGAAGATAGGAATTCGGGCGCTTTGTGTTGGTGAACCCCAAAGAGGACTATGGTCATATGGGAAGGGGTCACATGGACTAATATCTGGCCTAGGGGGATAATCATTGTGAGCGCCATTTCAGTGTTTTGGTACTTTGGTGATTGGGGGATCGAGAAGGCAAAGGTTGTCGACATCATGACTCAGGAAGTCCTGAAACCTGAAATTCCATTTCGGGGAAAAGGTCGCGGTTATGCTGAGGCTGTGTGAAGGTGAAAGCTCGTGCCTGTGGCATGCTTGTGTAGGTGGAGTTTCATGAAGGACTTGTGGATTGAATATTGAGGTTCCAGTAGGGAATCAAAGGAGTCGATCCGGTTCGAAGGAATTAAAGAATGATCCTTAGACCCGGAGGTCGTGTAGAACCTGTTGAGGCAGGGGGGGGTCTACATCAGTGTGGTATCAGAGCTTGACTCTGTTTGTATATTTCAGGAAGAGGAAGAGAGAGGAGAAATAAGTACTCTGATATGCACAAAGTGGTATCATTGGAAGACAGAGTGCTGGAAACTCTGTGGTGATTGTTGCAAGTAGGCAGTAGTCAAAGGAACCAGTTAGGAGGACTGAAAAAGAAAGGGATGGAAGAACTCAGGATTGCGGAGTGACAACGGAAAATCTGTCAAGAGGACAGATAGATATCAGTAGAATGACTACTGAAGGTCATGCACGTGAAGGAAAAAAGAACCTCCAGCAGCAGGAGAACACTGCGAGAGATAAAGAGCTCACCGAGATCATAGCGAGAATGAATGAGCTAGCATTATAGATGCAACAGAATGATAAGTCGAGATGGGTATATGAATGGCCCATGAGGACAAAAGAAGAATGGCTAGTTAGGGCATTGATGGCCAAAAGATAGTAGAGGCTATTGAAAATATGGTTGAGGCATGCTGAAAAAGTCAACAAACCAGAAGAGAAAATGGTTCAGGTGTGTGAACCAGAGGATGGGAGAAACCTCAGTAGTGAGGATGACATAGGATCAACTGAAGATCTCAAAGACTGCCAAGAGGGCAGAATAGAAGTTCCCAATTTCCAAGAGGGCAATGAGATTAGATCACTACGAGATCTCATAGACTGTCAAGAGGACAGTCAGGGAATTTCACATTGCCAAGAGGGAAATGAAATGAGATCATTGTATGATCTCATAGACTTCTAGAAGGGTGGCAGGGGAATTCCATATTTCTAGGAGGGCAAGGGAGAGTATATGAACTCAGAGCTGAGTTCATATCAGCAAGGACAGCTGATAGAGAAGGAGGATCAGGACTATTCTCTGATCATTGGAGGAATTGAAATATTCCTGCCACTTAGTTCAGTTGGGGCTAAAACCTGTGTTGCAGATACAACAATAGCATAATGATAGCTAGCAGAGACTATCATGGAAGAAGAAGTGGAGTAGCCACTGATGACTGCCCAAGAAGAAGGAGATGAGAATTCTGACGAATGGCTCAAAATTTTCAGCCGAGAAGCTGAAAAGGAGAAGACTGCAACATTGGAGCTTGTAGCAGTAGAAGAAGAAAAGGCAGACAACATAGATTTTGTTGATCTGTACCAGGAATTTGAAGCCCTCGAGAGAAGGGTGAAGGTACAGAGCTTGCACATACAACAAGTCAAGTTGGAGGCATATGAGAGGATTCCAGTCTGAGGAGAAGCTGGAGGAAGTTGGAGATGCACCAGCAGGAAAAATGGCAGGAGTTAAGGTGTCAGAAGAGGAAGTTGAACAATAGTTTAGTGAGGAGTCTGTAGAGCTGGAGTCTGCAGCAGAGTGGCTACTTAGTTCCACAAAGGAGAGTAAAGACAACATGGGAGATCATGGTGATCTTCCCATTTGTAGAAAGAATTTGCAGCAGAGGAGACTGCATGAATAGAGCCAGTCATTGGAACGGCTGGATGAAAAGATTGAGAAGATCGTGAAGCTTATGTTGAAGTCAACACAAGAGAATACTAGCAAGAAGAAGCTAAGCAGAAGGGAGTCAACAACAGAGCAGTGGAAGCAACAACAACGACAGAGAGATGGAGCAGAGAGACAGCTCCGAAGAGTTGTTTGGGATCCAGGAGGATTTCAACAGCCAGGATGGACAACTCATGAATTTTGCAGCAGAGGAGTATGATGCAGGAGCATCACTCCCAAGCTAGCCACGCACTAGCCAACCAGCCAACTCAGCGTATGCATTCAATGAGGAAAGGCACAACCCTTTCACATTTCTGAATTTGAATGTGAAGGCATTTAATATTGTAAGGTTGTTAGAGACAAAAGGTCGTGCCTATACGTAGGCTTTATATGTAGATAGCCTTTAATGGTTGTAAGGCTGAGATCTAGATCGAATATGGACTAGACAACCATTTAATTATGAATTCAATGTAATTGAATAGAGTAGATAGCTTGGAGGGAAAAGCTCAAAGAGCCCCCTCATGTAAAAGATCTTTTGAATCTTATTTTGGAATAAGTAGAGTAGAGGTAGCAAGAGTTAGAGAAGAGAGTAGAGAGAAGGAGTCGAGACTCTGTCAAAGTCCGAGCTCAAGAACACATTGTAAAAGAGGTATTTACATTAATACAATTAGAGCAATTTTTCCTACATGTTATTCTGTGTATGTTGATGAATGTCCATGTGTGTTCTATTTATGCTGTGAATGTATGTTGTAGATGTGCGTTTACAGGGACATATAGGTTCTTCTATCTATTGAGTTCTTTGATTTCATATTTGGTTTTCTTTATGGCTTCATACCAAGAGGGTGTGATAGAATATTGCGGGTTCTGAGAGCTAGTGCATAGAGTGCACTTCCAATTCTGCAGAATTTGGACAAAGACGTGCTAGGAGGGCACACCAACTGAAATCATCGACTCAGAGGAATACCTCAAGGTTGTTGAATACCTTGGAGGTGAGACTGTGTAGAGGAGGACACAATAGAAGATAGAATCTCTAAGGAGTTCTGCAAAGCTCTGCCAAGAGGGCATTGAGCAGGTGCATAGAGTGCATAGAGGAACTCTGTTGAGTTTAGGAGGAAGATAGAACTATTGAGGGCTCTATAGAGCTCTGCTAGGAGAAAATTGAGCATAGGCACAGATTTCAGAGGAGGAACTCTGTTGTGAGTTCATAGAGAAACAGAATCACTGAGGATTCTGGACACTCTGTTAGGAGGGCATTGAGTAGGTGCCAGAGCGCACAAAGAGTTTAGAGATAGAGAAGAGTCTAAGGAAGGATCTTCACAGGGTTGTTGAACACCCTGGAGACTCAGAAAAAAGTTTTCTTAAGCAAAGGAGTGTCAGGAGGGCATCCGATTCTCCATCCAATGGAGAAGGAAAAAAGGGTTAATCCCATAGAGGTCGAAGCTACAGGAAAAGATCAGAAGAGATAGCACCTTCGTGCGTGCAAAGACTCTGTAAGGAACATAGAAGTCAAAGAATCCTTTGAGGATTTAAAGAGAGAAGCTCAGGAGGAGTAGTGTTTTCATGCACAAGATCCATAGCTGCAGAAGTTGCAGAGGCCAAGGAACTCTTTGGAGAGTTTAGAATCCCAAAAGATTAGTAGGGACAGTGTCCTCAGAATGCAAATAGGAGCCAAGGTTGCAGGCTTCACAGACATGAGATAAAGGCCGAGGCCTTTGAGACGTTGAAAATATTCTAAGGAAGGAAGAAGAGTGCATAGGAGAAGAGAAGATCTGAGCCGTCAGATATCATGTAGATATCTGAGTTGTCCATCTGAGGAGGACACGTGTCGCAAGATTCTTTCATATCGGGGATTCAAACATCAAAAAACAAAACAGGGAGAGTCTTTCGACTTTGCACTTGGCAAAGTCCCGAAAGCAATCAGAGTCGTCCATCTGTGGGAGGACATGTGGTGAATATCGGGGATTCCACCGGGATTTCGAATACTGGGGATTCGAGGGACCAAAGGATTAGTGTCGTTGGGTTCACGAAGTCCCGAGGACTGAAAGAATTGGGATTGTCCAAGCGGGGGACATCTGGAGTGATCCAGACATTGGGAGAGAAGTCCCGAAAAGATAATTTTTGTATTTTAGCTACCAGAAGATGCAGGGGTGAGAGTTTAGAAAATCTTGACCCATAGAATCCCAAAAGAAACTGAGTCGTTGGACCAAGGGAGTCTTTGAGCCATTGATCTTGTTCAGAGGAGGAGAACTAGAGGGTTCAGGATTTTGGTACTTCAATATTTTAGATATCGAGAGTACGAGAGCACAAGGCATTTTTGTTCTAGGAGTCGCAAAATTCTGAAACGCGAATTCTCGAAAGTGTAGAAGGAGTGTTGCCGGGTTCTGAGGGAAAGAACCAGATTTCGGCATACCAGATCAAAAATCACGAGGACATGAAATCCAGGATCTTAGGAATGGAGATTCAGAAAGGATCAGGGCCATTTATTTGAGAGTGGATAGTAGTTGTTGATCCCATCCAAGAGTGAAAGGATTGTATCGGTATTTTGAATACTGGGAAGTCTAGAGAGCAGGGACAAGAAGAGGAAACCTTGCATCGGGAAAGACCAAAATGTGAGAACCCAAAGTTGCTGAGGAATAGCCCGAGACATGGAGGATGGGTGTATTTTTCGGCATTTCAGAGTTCAAAACTTTGAAAGTTCCAAGGATATGAGAACCAAGCATTTCGGCATCAGAAAACCCGAAATCATGAAAGGAGGAGGAAGCAGGGAAATATGCATTTCGACATTTCAGAAATCGGTTTTTTGGGAGTCTTGAAGACAAGAAGCTGAGTGCTTTGCGTTGGTGAACCCCGAAGAGGACTGCGGTCATATGGGAAGGGGTCACATGGACTAATATCTGGCCCAGGGGGCTAATCACTGTGAGCACCTTTTCGGCGTTTCAATATTTCGGTGATCGAGGGATCGAGAAGGCAGAGGTTCTCGACATTAGGAATTAGGAAGTTTCAAAACCCAAAATTCCATTTCAGGGAAAAGGTCACGGTCGATTTGAGGCCGTGTGCAGGTGAAAGCTCACGCCTGTGGCATGCTTGTGCAGGTGGAGTTTTACGAAGGACCTGTGGATCGAATATTGAGGTTCCAGTAGGGAATCAAAGGCACTGATCTAGATCGAAGGAATTAAAGAATGATCCTTAGACCGGGAGGTCGTGCAAAACCTACTGAGGCAGGGGGGGTCTACGTCAATACGAGAGGGGTTTTTATTGAGAAAAAATATGATATAATGAGAGGGGAGAATAAATGGTCACTTCTCAATGATAATGATGTCGACGCAGCTACCTCCTAAACTCGTAGGTCAGAAGGTCCACGCCAACAGGATCTTTCTCCCTTCGCTGGCCCGAAGAACTCTCAATCGACTCTTCTATTTTCCTTTTGAAAAATTTGCACCCACAACAAATCCTCGCGGGATCCCCTCTTTGCACTTAGGAGATCAGATTTCACACCCTTGCGAATCCATAAGTCAAGCGCCTATCTCTCAAATCTCTGAAACTCGAAAATCAATCAACGTTGACCTTCCTCTTTCTCTTTCAAACTTTTCCTTATTGCGATTTCGACGGTCGTGGTGTCAAGAAAATTGTTCCCGCAATTCCCGAAACCCGATTTTCCAGACCTCCGATGCACTCGCAAACTTTGACCCTTCAAAGGTCCTTCACTCCTATCGGGACTTTCGGACTTCACAATATCGCGAATCCTAATGCAACGTATTCAGAACTTCACTCCACGAAAATATGAAACGGTCAACGGAGTTTGGCTCCGTGTCAATAGTGCGCCACCTGTCTACCTTGCTGACTCCTCTGGCCCCACACCGTTCTCTTAGCCTTCAGGACTTCGTGGTTCATGATATCATGATTCTCGTTGCAAGATTTTCATAACTTCAACCTACGAAATCTTGATATAGAAACCCACGTGTAAATCCAACGGCCCTTGTGGCTTGGATCTATGATCCTACCCCTCCTGAGCTTAGAACCTTTCAGGAATACTCACCATATCTTCCATGTTCCTCCGTGAGATCTGATGGCTCATGGGACTTCGTGAATTCTCTTCAGAGAATTTCGACCGTCTGTCCTTCCTCTGAGAACTTCTACACAACTAACCGAGGTGTTTCTCTCTATGGAACTCATCCTCCAGCAGTCCCTCGTCACTATGATTTCTTTCGACTCCTTCGAAAGGTCTAATTCCTTCTA
Source organism: Picea engelmannii (assembly GCA_009831015.1). Lineage (NCBI taxonomy): Eukaryota > Viridiplantae > Streptophyta > Pinopsida > Pinales > Pinaceae > Picea > Picea engelmannii. The sequence continues at coordinate 35,524 of ML780870.1, read as the reverse complement.
AACTTTACACAACTTTGCGTCTTTTAGAAAAACCCTTGCACGCACTCCTTATGACAGACTTTCAAACACTTCCAAGCGTTGGAATCCTTCAACTCTACGCACACCTGCAACAACAGTCCTTTAATACTTCACTCAGGTCCACAACCCTAAGACTTCGCTTAGCCTACGCACTCGTTGCACGGCTCCTGTGCCAACTGCACTTTTGTGGAAATGAGAAGAAAATCTTTCCGTTCTAGGATTTCAGAGACAAACCTCTAAACACCTTGTCGACACACTCCTTGCGGACAATTCAACTGCACTCCTTGAAGGAACTCTTGCTCAGATAGAGAAACAATTGAAACTCATTCCTCTCCTCTTTCTTCTCAGATTTCAAACATTCAACAAGAAATCATCCATACATATCATAAAAGCAATTGCATGAAAGAAAGAGAAAAACATTCATGAACATAACATTCAAAGATGCATACACAGACAATATATGAACACCATGAGTCTGAATCACAACTTTCTTGTATTAATTCAGAACTTTTGTACATGGAGTCTGCTACAAATCTCTCTGCTTCTCTTCTATGCTCATAATAATCATACAATACACAATGAGGGTGTCTATATCCCGTTTCCCTCTTGTGATCTAAAATTGTCCAATCTACACATTCAATTCTACCTACTTTCATTAACTACCATAAATGCCTTCTATCTACTAAGGACGAGAGCAAATTTCTCGAGGTCCGTTTACATTATACAAGTGCGCCTCCACTTGATGTTTCATTAATGTTTCAAGATATTTCAAAATTTGTGTTGGGTGCTTTTCCAACTGTCCGATTGTCTCCACGCTGGCTCACTTGAGATGCTCCTGCATCATACTCCCTCGCTTGAAAATTTTCATGGGCTCCTATCCATGAGATCACACATAGTTTGTCCATGCCTCTGTATCTCTGTTTCATTCTCCCAGCTAGCATCTTCAACTGGAAGGCCCTTTAACTTGACCAGATACTCAAAATATTTCTTTCGCCTGGTCTTCTTGCTTACTCTTTTGTCCAGTATGCACTCCATCTGCAGCTTATCTGCAAATGGAATCTTCTTTGTCCACTGGACCACTGGTTGTTCATCTCTTGTTCATGTTTCCTCAGCTTTATATGGGTACAAATATGAGATATTGAATATCGGAGAAATTTCGATCCCATCGGGTAATTCAATCTCGTAAGCATTCGCCCCAAATTTCTTCAAGACCCTACATGGTCCGATTTTCTTCATCTTTAGCTTATTATATGTTTCTCTCAGGAACCTTTCCTTAAATATGCTAGAACTAGGTCACCAACCTCAAATTGAAGTTGTCTCTTGTACTGATCGGATTTGCGCTTATATTCTTGGCTCGAATTCTGCAGTCACTGCTTCACCTGGCTGTGAAGTTCCTTCATCGCCTCTGCGAAGTCTTATGCACTAGCACTCCTAGTTGAAATCTGTTCTGAATCTCTCAGCTCAAAAATTCCCCTTGGTTGCATGCCATAGAAAATTTGAAATGGACTTTTCCCTGTGCTTCTGTGAACTGATTCGTTATAAGAAAATTCTATCTGTGGTAATATGTTGTCCTACTAGCTGTGGTGTTCTGTCACTAGGCTTCTCAACAAGTCTCCCAGACTTCTATTCACTACCTCTGTCTATCCATCCGTCTGAAGATGATAAGCCAAACTAAATGAAAATTTAGTTCCCATCTTCTTCCATAAGGTCCTGCAAAAGTGTCCTATGAATTTAGTGTCTCGATCCGAAACTATGCTTCTTGACAAACCATGAAGTCAAATGACTTCTTTGAAAAACAGATTTGCAATGTGAGTCACGTCACTGGTTTTCTGACATGGAATGAAGTGTGCCATCTTGGAAAGTCTATCCACCACCACAAAGATTGAGTCAAAACCTCTTTGTGTTCTTGGCAACCCCAATATGAAATCCATGTTTATTGCATCCCACGGCCTTTCAGGTATGGGCAATGGTTGATAGAACCCGACATTCTGTCTCCTTCCCTTCGAATGCTGGCAAATTATGCATCTGTCCATGAATTTCTTGACGTCTGCTCACATTCCTAGCCAAAAATATGACTCATTAAACTTTACAAACGTCTTTTCATGACCAAAGTGCCCTGACAATCCTCCACTGTGTTTCTCCTTCAACAAATTCTCCCTCATGGAGCATTTCAGAATACACAGTTGATTACATTTAAACAGTAATCCTTCCTGGATCATGTACTCTACCCACCGGTTTCTATCCCTGAGAATTGGATTCTCAGTTGTTTCATATGCCTCCTTAAAATCCTGATCACCTACGTACATGCCCCTGAGATCATCAAAACCCAACGTTTTGACTTTGAACTCCTGCAACAGAAAACACTTCCTGATCAAAGCATCAACCACTTTGATAGCAGTACCAGAAATATGTTTAATCACAAAAGTAAAATTCTGCATGTACTCAACCCATTTTACATGTCTCTGATTCAAATTTTCCTGTTGAGTCACAAACTGCAATGCATGATTGTCACTGTACAAGACAAACTCTTTAGGGATCAAGTAATGTCTCCATTTCTTCAATGCCTGAATAATAACATAAAACTCCTTATCATAAGTGGAATATTTCACTTTCACTTCATTCAGCTTCTCACTGAAGTATGCTATCGGCCCGTCTTCCTGACTCAAGACTGCCCCTATTGAAAATCCACTTGCATCGCATTTCACTTGGAATTCCCTTTAGAAATCTGGCAACACCAAAACTGGTTGTTCCGTAATATTCCTCTTCAACAGATTAAAACTTTTCTCAGCCTCTTCTATCCAGTGAAAAGACTTGTGTCTTTTCTTCATTGTATCCATCATCAGTGCACTAATTCTACTGAAATTCCTAATTAATTTTTGATAGAAACTAGCCAATCCGTGAAAACTTCTCACCTCAAAGATATTCTTCGACGATGGCCAATTTTTGATTACCTCCACCTTATCTGGATCCACCCTCAACTCATCTATAGAAATAACAAACCCCAAGTAGATGAGCTCTGTCTTCATGAATGAGGATTTCTTCATGTTTATCAACAGCTTCTCCTGCTGCAATCTCTACATCACTGTAGCCAAATGCTTCAGATGCTCTGCCACTGTTTTACTAAAAAATAGTATGTCATCCAAATACACAATGACAAATTTTTCGATGAAATCCCTCAGGACTTTGTTCATCAACCTCATGAAGGTACTTGGCGCATTTGTTAAGCCAAATGGCATAACAATCCATTCATACAACCCTTCGTTGGTTTTGAATGTTGTCTTCCATTCGTCACCTTCTCTCATGCGGATTTGGTGATAACCGCTTTTCAAATCAATCTTTGAAAAATATTTTTCTCCACCCAAGAAATCTATCAGATCATCCAGCCTTGGCAATGGAAATCTGTACCTGATGGTTATCTTGTTAATCACCCTCGAGTCAGTACACATCCTCCAACCTTCATCTTTCTTTGGACTGAGTACTGTTGGAACAACACATGGAATCAAGCTTTCTCTAACCAATCCTTTGTCCAATAAACCCTAGAGTTTCCTTTTAACCTCTTCATTCTTTTGCGGTGTCAATCTGTACKCATATTTATTTGGMAAACTAGCTCCCGGTATGAGATCAATGTGATGACTCACACTTCTAATCGGTGGCAATGAATGAGGTTGTTAGTCCACTACTATGTCAACTAACTCTTCCAATAGTTCCTGAACCTCTTYTGGTAAATCATCTATTTTTGTGYTGGTCAAAACAATCTTCAGATTTCTGACCACAATGAACTGTGGTTCTTCCTTCTTTTTAACCTMTGTAAGAAGTTCCTTCCCACTCATGAGAAGTACARTGTTTCTTACTTCCGGTTTCACCTCCTTATCCTTGATTGGAAGCAACATGTGAGTCCTCCCATTCTTCTCTAGGGTGTATGTGTTCATTCTCCCATCATGAATCACATTCCTGTCATATTTCCAYGGTCTACCCAGCAATAGATGACAAACATCCATAGGAATGACATCACAGAGTATCTTATAATTATATYCTCCTATCTTAAATTCAACTAAGCATTGTTTAGTGACAGTTACYTGATGTCCTTTTTGTAGCCAYGAAACTYTGTATGGGCTTAGATGATCAATCGTCTCCAGCTCCAGCTTCTCTACCATCTCCGTAGAAAYGAGATTATCCATGCCACCACTGTCCAYAATGACCTTGCATACCCTACCCTTGGTCTTGCAAGCAGTCCTGAAAAGTATGGTTCTTTCGACTGAACTCTCTACCTCCTTTTCTGGTGTCAAAAGAACTTTTTGCATCATCAGTGATMTTCGGCCTTCAACATCTTCTGCCTCAACATMTCGCCTYTGTRCTTCGGCGATGTGAGCTTCTCCTCCTTATTTMTTTTTGTCTRGACACTCATAAGACTTKTGCCCATTCTTTCCACATGTAAAGCATGTTATTATTCCACCTCTTCCTCTTCCTCTACCTCTASTACCAGGAAAAGTGTTATTGTCAGCATAATCTCCTCTCTGTTCAGWATGCTTCCCTCTTTTTTCAACATATTTCTCTCACTGTGAGGTTCCACCTCTCTCAGTTTGAGTCTGAGGCTTCCTCTAGTCTTCTTTGGGCTTTTGATATTTTTCCTGGGCAACTGATTTGCCTCTGGTCTGACTTYTGCCTCGACCTCTCTGACCCTCCTTTTGGYTCATCTTCTCTTCTTCTTTTAGAGCCATTTGATAAGCATCTTCCACCGTTCGGATGGTTACCATGCTCATCTCATCCTGAATGYCGTATCTCAGGCCATTCATATATTTGGCTACTTTTTCATCATCGCTCTCCTGATGACCTRCCYTGATGTTCAGCTTATAGAATTCTTCAGTGTATTCTTTCACTCTCATCAGCTTCTATCTCAGGTTCTGCATTCTCCTGAACAAAGTAATTTSATAATCCCTAGGGATGAATTTCACCTTCAKCTTTGCGATCATTCTATCCCAGCTTTTGATTTTTTKCTTGCCCTTGCAGCRTATGTCAGMTTGTAGTTCATTCCACCACAATGATGCATGTCCTTTCAATCTTGWGACAACATGCTTGACCTTCTTGTCCTCTTCGACATATTGATAGTCAAAGTATGTGTCTAGATCTCTAATCCAGTCTAGAAGCTCCTCTGCATCCAAGTTTCCCTSATAAACTAGAATGTCCATCTTCACTCTTGCACCTRTTCTTGCAATAGCTCTGATCAAACATTCATTTGCTGCATCTTCGGCTACAACTTCTTCTTCACGTTCAGCCTCAATTTCACTTTCAGAATCACTTAGATCCATAGCACTGACTGTGCATMTTTGGGCTATCTCCATGTCTTCGAGTCTAGCTCATAKATCAGACATTTCTTTCTCCATGGCTAAATCGGTCATCTACCTACCCCTTCTTCTCGGCATTTCCCTCTCCTCTGACTGATCGGGTATTTTTYTGTCCCTTCTCCTTGGTGGCATGGTGAATTCTCCTCTTCTCTGCTACAGAAAGMAAAGAACMTTTTTGTTCTCTAATACCAAATTGATGTCGATACAGCTACCTCCTAAACCCGCAGGTCGGAAGGTCCAYGCCAACAAGATMTTTCTCCCTTCGCTGGCCCRAAGAACTCTCAACCGACTCTTCTATTTTCCTTTCAAAAAATTTGCACCCACGRAAAATCCTTGCGGGATCCCCTCTTTTCACTTAGGAGATTGGATTTCACACCCTCGTGAATCCGTAGGTCAATYRCCTGTCTCTCAAATMTCAGAAACCCAAAAARTAGTCAACGTTGACCTTCCTCTTTCTCTTTYGGACTTTTCATTATCACGATTTCGGCAGTCGCGGTGTCAAGCAACTTGTTCYTGYGATTCCTGAAACYTGATTTTCCAGACCTCCGATGYGCTCGCAAACTTTGACCCTTTAACGGTCCTTCACTCCTGTYGGKAYTTTCAGACTTCACAATATCGTGAATCCTAATGCAAAGTATTTGGAACTTCACTCCACAAAACTCCAAAATGGTCAAYGGAGTTTGGCTCCRTGTCAATAGTGCACCAMCTATATGCCTCATTGACTCCTCTGGCCCCACACCATTCTCTTAGCCTTCGGGACTTCACGGTTTGTGATATTGCGATTCTCRTTGCAAGAGTTTYGGAAATTCAACCTATGAAATCTYGATATAGAAACCCACATGTAAATCRAATGGCCCTTGTGGCTTGGATCTAYGGTCCTACCCCTCCTGAGCTTAAAACCTTTTGGGAATACTCGTCGTATCTTCCWTGTTCCTCCGTGAGATCTGAYGGCTCACGGGACTTCACGAATTCTCTTCAGAGAATTCCGATCRTCCGTCCTTCCTCTGAGAAMTWCTRCACCACTAACCGAGGTGTTTCTCTCTGTGGAACTCGTCCTCCTRCGATCCCTCATCACTATGCTTTATTTTGASTCCTTTGAAAGGTCTAATTCCTTTTGAACTTTCCACGACTCTGCRTCTTTTAGAAAAACCCTTGCACGCACTCCTTGCGGTAGACTTTCAAACACTTCCAAGCATTGGAATCCTTTGACTCTGCGYACACCTGCAGCAGTAGTCCCTCAATACTTCACTCAGGTCCACAACCCTGAGACTTCTCTCAGCCTRYGCATTCCTTGCATGGCTCCTGTGCCAACTGCACTTCTGTGGAAATGAGAACAAAAGATTTTCCTCYTGGGCTTTCAGAGACAAACCTCTRAACAYCTTGTCGACACACTCCTTGTGGAAAATTCAACTGCACTCCTTGAAGGAACTCTTGCTCAGATAGAGAAATAATTGAAACTCATWYCTCTCCTCTTTCCTCTCAGATTTCAAACATTCAACAAGAAATCATCCATACATAGCATTAAAGMAATTGCATGATAGAAAGAGCAAAACATTCATGAGCATAACATTCAAAGATGCATACACAKAGAATATATGAACACCATGGGTCTTAATYACGACTTTCTTGTATTAATTAAGAACTTCTATACATGGAGTCTGCTACATAACTCTCTGCTTCTCTTCTATGCTCATAATAATCATACAATACACAATGAGCGTGTCTATATCCCATTTCCCTCTTGCGCTCTAAAACTGTCCAATCTACACATTCAATTCTACCTACTTGCATTAACTACCATAAATGCCTTCTATCTACTAAGGACGAGAGCGAATTGCTCGAGGTCCATTTACATTATACAAGTGTGCCTCCACTTGATGTTTCATTAATGGTTCAAGATATTTCAAAATTTGTGTTGGGCTCTTTTCCAACTGTCTGATTGTCTCTGTGATGTCTTGCTTGAGATTCTCCTGCATTAGATAACAATAATCGAGTGTAAATCAACCAAATAAAACCTCACTGCAATCTACTCAAGATCTTGTCACTTCATCCACTTAACAGATAAATTCTCTTGTGTAATGTCCCTTTCCAAATAGGAGCTCAAGGGAGGAGGCTTAATGGTCTAAACTACCCTGTTAGACTATAGCCAAGGTCAAAGAGGGGTAAACAGGATTATTAGAGGTCACTCCAACCACAGGTGTTATATTCAAAACTTGACATTGAGCTAAACATGGTTAAACACTTTTAAGTCATTATGAGCTAAAAATAGTAGTCAACAGTGAATTAGGGTTTCAACAATGATTTAGGGTTTTGGAAGTCAACAATGAATTAGGGTTTCAACATGATTTAGGGTTTTTGAAAGCTATAAAGGAGGGGTCAGTGAACTAATTCATTATTATGCAGATTATGACTTGTCATTGAGGAGAAGAGGCACATCTCAGGAGAGATAGTTCAGTGGATTCCAAGAGGAAGACACCAGTTTGTTGATTTCGGTGTTGAGAGACACACCCTAGTCATCGGGGAGATCATTAAGGTCTTATCATTCTTCAACAACAATTACATAGTGTCCAACAGCAAGGGAACATTCATCCAGAGTGAGGGCATAGATTTTGAGAGGGATTTTAGTCGACTTATCCCATCCAGGGAGAATTCTGAGATTTCCCTCCGACCCATTTGAGAGGAAGGCAAGGTGCATCTTCTTCCTGGTTCCTCATTAGATTATGATGAAAGAATCAATTGGGGCACATTTTCTAGACTTGGACGTGTGACACTTTTGGCGGATACATTTGTTGTTCCAGAGCGAGCATCAGGCCATATTCTGAAAAACCCCTTTGACCCATTTCCCAGTAGACAAATGTTGTCATTTTGAGACACATCTAATTTGATTCTAATGATGGAATCACTAGGACACATTTTTTCCAGAGAAAGAGGGGTGCATTCCCCGAGGGGGATCCATCTGGGGTCCAAACTCACTAGCATAAGGGTCCAACAGTTAATAGTATTGAGGACTAGAAAAGGGCGCATCAATTGGGATAGTTTCTAGGACATTATGAGAAGTACAGCTCCTAGGGAAGAATTTCCAGACTTCTAGCAGTTACTGTCATAGCTTCCATAGTCCCAGCGCATCCATTGATTCCGCAGTGCTCCCATATTTTAGATATTATCTTTTAGTTGCTTATTTGTATTCCGGATAAGATCCGTTGTCTGTTGATCTAGTCGAGTATTGTCAGTTTGTTCAGCCACATTCAACCATTTTATAATCCACAGAAATATCACAATATAAACTTTGCATTCCTTTGTCAAATTTGTTATTTGTATGATCATTTATATGATATAAATGATTAATCCTACACATGCATTAGCAGGGTTTCCTAGACTAGCCAAGTTAGGAACATTACAGTGGTATCAAATCTTTAGTCCTACCAGCCTGTGACTAAAGACAATGAGTGTAGTGGAAGATCGAGAGGACCATGAACACATAGGTGATGAATATGTCACTTACAACACCCATAAGGAAAGAAGGCATAGGCATGATTTTCCCCCTTTTCCTCCTAGATGTAAGAAAGAGGAAGAGGCACACAGAGAAGCTGAGAGAAGGGTAGAGCATGAGGTTGAGAGCAAGGAAGAGAGGATGCTAAGATACATATATGAGTGACGAGAGGGTAGTGGCAAGGCCTCCGTAGATCTAGAGACATCTTTCATGTAGGTTATCAATGATATGTTAGCTAGTCAACAGATCATGTCTGAGTCCTTGGCACAAGTGGTTGATAGATTGGTTAGAGTGGGCACCCCAGACACACAAGCCTCGCATGCAGAACAGGGGAACTCAGGAGCAGGCAGTAGACCCCAGTCACCCTCTCGCACATACACCTTTGCGAGTAGGATTCCTAGACCCTTGTTTTCCAGTTTCTAGAGGTCACCCCCGCTAGCAGCACCACCACCGATAGCACAGAGGCCACCCACTCATGAATATGACATTGTAGAGTATAGGAGGGATTAAATAGCATTGGTTCATGACTTCCATCATGAAATTACCTTAATCGAGTACTGTGGACTCAGACTCAGGAATTTCCCCAGAGAGCCACAAAGGGGAGGACCACAATAACATCAAGGGAATAGCCTCGATTTCATCCAAAAATTTGGGAAAGTCACCATCCCTTATTTCGACGGATCATCCAAATACACTGCCAAAGCTTGGGTACAGAAGCTAGACACATATTACAAGCTCAACTAGATGATCAAGACAGAGGCCATCAGTTTCGCGACCTTATACTTGGAGGGTGAGGCACAAAAGTGGTGGTATCATGGACTGGTGACATTGGGTCACAATCGCATCACCTCCTATAGGGACTTTACAAATACACTCATGGACAGGTTTGATAGAAAGGATCCCGAGATACACTTCACGGATCTAGCCTAGTTGAGACAAACTGGCACATAAGAGGTGTTCATCACAAAGTTTCAACGAGTAGTCATGGAAGTGATAGATATATCAAATCCCAGGCTGATCATGATATTCAAGGAAGGACTCACAGATCCTTTGAGAGGATTGGTGAATGCATATAGGCCTCCCACTTTGTAGGATTCCATCCTTCACACTCAATATTAGGCAGACTCAGTGTCAAAGGCTAAAAATTTCTCCAAACCATTTGTGCCCTAGAGGGATCGAGACAGGAATCCATTCCAGAGAGAATGGAAGGGCAAGGAGAAGTTGGATGATGAGACTAGGCGAGAGATTATGAGGAAGAAGATTTGCTTCAGCTGGAAAGATCCTTGGGTCCTAGGCCACAGGTGCATGGACAAGGGAGAGATTCATTATATTGAGGTAGTAGCAAACAGTGTGGACAGTGAGGAAGAGGAGAAGGATAGTGGATCCACTAGTTTAGAGGAGGATTCAACACCAATAGAGGAGACACCTACCCATAGATGATCGACATTGGTAGGATCCCATCCTTTAGTAGTCCCACAACCACGAAAGCAGGCTAACAAGAGGAAACCAACAAAGGGAGGAGTCATAGTGACCCTTTCTGGTGTTCCCAGGTATGATATCCTTTGTATTAGAGGGATTATTTAGGGGAAATGGGAAATCACCCTGATATATGATGGGGCTACCCACAACTTCATTGATGCTTCATTATTATCGAGACGTGCACTTCATATAGAGGAGTTTGAGGGGTTTGATGTGTTGGATTACTGAGAGGGGGGGTGAATCAGTAATAGAGCAATTTAACCATATAATCCAAGTGTTATATCAATGAAGCA
>ML780869.1:789346-807465 GCA_009831015.1 Picea engelmannii | reverse complement strand
ACCTCCAATTTCTGGAGGGAATTGTTTAAAGGATTTGGTACAAATATAAACTTTAGCACATCATACATCCACAGTCAGATGGGAAAACAGAGAGGGTCAACCGAGTAATTGAAGATATGTTGAGAATGTATGTGATGGATAAGCCATCTCAGTGGGAATATTACTTATACTCGGTTGAGTTTGCATATAATAATGGGTATCAATATTCATTGAGAATGAGCCCATTTGAAGCCTTGTATGGTAGGAAATGAAATACTCCACTGAGATGGGAAAACCCAACAGATAGAGTGGTACTTGGGCCAGAGTTGCTCAAGGATATGGAAGACCAGATGGTTAAGATCAAGAGGAATTTAATGGAAACTCAGGATAGATAGAAAGTTTATGCGAATAAGAACATGACATATAGAGAATTTAAAGTAGGGGAGAATGTACTTATGAAAGTGAAACCCAAGAAAAGATCTTTGAAATTGGGTAGTTGTAGAAAGCTGGCAACCAGATTCTGTGGTCCATTTGAAATATTGGACAAAATAGGGCCAGTTGCATACATGATTTCATTTCCTTCTTCCATGAATGTGCATATTGTATTTCATGTATCTTTGCTAAAGAAATATGTACATGATCCTAACCATGTTATTGATTGACATCTGATTCAGGTAGAGACATAGGGATATTTTCAGGTCTATCCAGTGCGAGTATTGGAAAGAAAGGTCAAAATGCTCTGAAATTGAGTTATAGAGCTGGTAAAAGCGCAGTGGACCTGCTATGGTCCTGAAGATGCTAACTGGGAACATGAAGATGCCATGCAGGCATATTACCTGCATCTTTTTGAACAAATTTTGAGATTTTGATCTCTATTTTGTATATGCACTGAGGATAGTGCCAAAATATGGGGGAGGGGATGTAATGCCCCAAGTTTTGATCCTAACCATGTTATTGATTGACATCTTATTCAGGTAGAGACAGAGGGATATTTTCAGGTCTATCCAGTGCAGGTATTGGACAGAAAGGTCAAAATGTTCCGAAATCGAGTTATAGAGCTGGTAAAAGTGCAGTGGACCTGCTACAGTCCTGAAGATGCTACCTGGGAGCATGAAGATGCTATGCGAGCATATTACCTACATCTTTTTGAACAAATTTTGAGATTTTGATCTCTATTTTGTATATGCACTGAGGATAGTGCCAAAATAAGGGGGAGGGGATGTAACACCCCAGGTTTTAAACCCCATATTAAGTAATGTATTTTGTTAATTGTCAAGAGGCTAGAGGGTCCAAACAATTAAAATAGACTAGTGTGCCTAAGAAATGTAATGTTTGATCATTATTAATAATAAACACATCATTGGCTGCTAGACGGACAAGGACTAGAGTTATAGGGTGCTATGATTCCACAAGAGAGGGGGCTTAAAGGGATAAATGTTTATTTCCTATTTTAATTAGCCTTTTGTCTAAGAGATTGGATCAGTTACATGATCTTCTTGGGGGAGGCTAGGAGGTTCTTGATTCCCCGCAAAATACTTAAATTCATCCCTGGTTTGATTGGGGGGTTCTCATGTTGGATCGTTTTCTCATTCACTCGTTCACTTGATAATTGGTTCATGCATTCACTTGCTCATTCACTCGTTCATGCATTCCATTCTTACCTATCACTAATTCTTCCTTCCTCATCTGTGTCTTGTCTTGGGGAAAGGGAAACAAACTATTGAAGAGTAGCCATGGTATTGTTGGTTGTAGAGGTCTCTAGTGTAATCCAACCATGACTTGAGGCTTGCATGTCTAAGATTCATTGGCTTGTGTCTAGCTTTGTTCACAACTGCTAGTCCTGAGAGTTCCATCATGGATATTATGGACTAGTTGCACTGGATCCCTCGAAGGAGAAGGACTATCTGAGGGATTGTGTGGCAGAGAAGAGTGGGGGTCCATTCTCTTGGGTGGTGCAAGATGGGTAGAAGAGAGCTAGGTACTTGGATTGTTGTGAGTGCTAGGAAAGCATGTGAGAGCTTGAGTGTTGACTGGTTTGGGAAGCAAAGTAACACTCTCGAACCATCCTTATGGATTCATAGCTCTAGCTCAAGGGTGACAGTACTATTGAGATTTGGAACAGTAGTGTCTATGATTGGGTGGAACGTCCTTCGTCTACATCTAGTTGGTGTCTTCATTTATAAATATAAGTGCTCTCTTTTATGGTATTATTTACCTGTATATGAATGTATTCCGCTATGTATTTGTTTATCATTTAATTGAATCTTTAAAATATGCTTGCTTGTTGGTTATTGTTTTGCATGTCGTTAGATATTTTCTTTTATGCATCCTTATTATTTAAAAAAAGGGTATCGATAAGAAAAGGAAGTCCAAGGGTGGGATTGAAGGTAGTGTACCCCGACCCGTGGGTGGAGGGGTATGTTACAGATGGGTATCCCCAACTAAATACTAAAAATATTAAGGTCAACAAGTTTGTGTTCGGCCTTAATGTCAACATTCATGCAAAGGTGAGGATTTTAATTCCTCAGATGTTGCACGATGTTGTCCAAAAGGCCCTCATAGATGAGGAGTATCTCACCAACGAGGGTTAGAGAAGGACTCCAACGAGACTGGCAGGACAGGTGAAATCTAGTGTGCAACAACATCATACACTAGCTAGACATCCACTAGGGTATCAAGGAACTCCCAGAGGATCCACTTTTACTACACCACGACAACTAATGCCTTAGCAACAGACTCTTTATAGAGGACCACAACACCATCACTAGCAGTTTAGGCATGTTTAGCATAACATACCAGGGTTCTATGTCGGTGGGTCGTTAGCTTCTACTTCAGGGACTAGGAGTGTTGAACCGAAGACCAGGTGTTGGACATGTAGAGAGCCACATCATCAGCGTGACTACCTAGTTGAAAGAAGAGCATCCAGATTAGCCAGACCCACTACTGTCGGAGATTTGTGCAAGGCCCATCAGATTCATGTAGCGGTGAATAACTATCAGGATGAGAACCACTATACTATGCTCAAGACGTCAGGTACAATTGCTGACCAAACCCTTAGTGTTTTTATAGATCCAAGTGCTACAAAGAGTTTTATTTTTGGTGAAATGATAAAAAGAATTAAGTTAAAGGCATTCGAGCAAGTCGATTTCAGATTTGTAGAAATGGCTTCAGAAGCCAAACAAAAGGTTGGAGGAAAGGTTACGAGTTGTAGCCTTAACCTGGGAGAGTTTTTCATGAAGGCCAACTTGTACTTCATGATCTTAGGATCCTATGATATCATGATTGGTATGGACTGGTTGGAATCACACGAGGCAATACTCAATTTTAAGATGAAACGATTGAGTTTGGTCGATGATGAGGGACAAAGATATGTGATTTTAGGTAGGAACCAGGGAATTTCCCTAAGGTTCATCTCTTCTCTACATCTTCATAAGAGCATGCCAAAGGGATGCAAGCTATATGTGATCCTTACATTAAACAAAAAGGGTGTGGCGGAAGAACTAGAAAACCTTTTGGTAGTGCGAGAGTTTGCGTATGAATTCCCAGAGGAGTTACCAGGGTTTCCGCCTGAGAGGGAATTGGAATTTACCATCGACCTAAAACTAGGAATTGAACCGATAGCAAGAACGTCTTATCAGATGTCAAGCCCTGAGTTACAGGAGTTGAAAATGAAACCGAAGGAGTTATTGGATCAAGGACTTATACGTCTAAGTGTGTCACCATGGGATGTGCTTGTCATTTTCATCCGAAAGAAGGATGGGTCATGGAGACTTTGCATTGACTACTATCAATTGAACAAGGAAACGATCAAGAACCAGTATCCATTACCAAGGATTGATGATCTGTTTGATTAGATGAAAGGCACAATGGTGTTTTCAAAGATTGACTTGAGATAAGGGTATCACCAGTTACGAATCAAGGAGGACGACATCCCTAAGACCGCCTTTAAGACAAGTTTTGGGCATTATGAGTTTATTTTTTTTTTCGTTTGGACTAACAAACGCCCTAGGGGTATTCATGATCTTGATGAATGGGGTGTTTCGCAAATACTTGGACAAGTTTTTTCAAGTATTCATTCACGATATTTTGATATATTCTCGTACGATGGAGGTGCATGATGAGCACTTGCGCTTGGTACTACAGTTCTTACAAGAGAACAAACTATTTGGGAAACTATCAAAATGCTTGTTTTATCAATCGGAGATTCATTATTTAGGGCATGTCATCTTCGACGGAGGTATTTTTGTGAATCCAGTGAAGGTCAAGGATATTGTGGAATGGATTGCGCCGACGAATGTACCAAAAGTGTGTAGCTTCATGGGTTTAGTGGGATACTATTGATGGTTCGTCGAGGGTTTTTTGAAGATAGCAAATCTGATTACGGAATTGCAGAAGAAAAAAAATAATTTTGTATGGATCGAGGAATGTGTGAAAGAATTTTGAAGGCTCAAGGAGTTGTTGACAACAACACTAATACTAAAAGTCCCTGACATGGAAGAGGACTTATTGGTATGCACTGATGCATCCAAGGAAGGATTAGGCAAAGTCTTGATGCAAGATATTCGAGTGATCGCTTACATAGAGACGCATGATTTGGAGTTGTTAGCCATTGTATATGCCTTGAGAGCTTGGAGACACTACCTGATTGGACGAAAATTCAAATTAAAAATGGACCACTGTGGTTTACAACACATTTTTACGCAAAGCGACTTGAACGTGCGACAAAGGCGTTGGTCAAAATTGCTTAGCAAGTACGATTTTGAAATTACCTACATAAAAGGAACAGTGAACAGAGTGGATGATGCGTTGAGTTAGAGACCACAAATGTTTTCAGTGATGCTTCTTCAGACGAATCTATGTGAAAATATTCTAACTATGCGATGATGATTGGTATAAATAGGTTAAGTAATGTATCGGACAAAACACCATGATGATACCAAGGTTTGAGGGATTTACTGTGGAAAACGACATATTAATGAGATATAATAACCATATTTACGTACTTCACAATGACGAGTTGAGAAGTTTGATCTTAAATGAAGCTCATAGAGCAGTCTACATGGCTCATCCAAGAGTCACGAAGATGAGGGAAGACCTTAAACCCTTATTATTTTGGAAAGGAAGGAAGGAGAACATAGTCAACTATGTGGAAATATGTCTAGAATGTCAGCAAGTGAAGGATGAACATACACATCTGACAGGATTACTACAGCCACACGTTATTCCAGAATCGAAATGGGAGGTCATTTCGATGGATTTCATTGTTGGTTTTCCACTGAAGGCAAGGAGACATGACTCAATTTTTGTAGTAGTTGACACTATGATGAAGAGTGCTCATTTTATTTCTATGCGTACGATGTTTTAGGCACCTGACATAGCTAGAGTTTTCATCAGCGAGATTGTAAGGCTGCATGGCATGCCTAAGAGGATCATATCTGATCGAGGATCGGTGTTTACATGACGATTTTGGACTAGTTTCCAAGAGGCCTTGGAAACCCAACTTAATTTTAGTATCGCGTATCACTCGGAGACAAATGGGAAGACCGAACGAACAAACCAAATCTTGGAGGATATGTTGTGTATGTATGTGATGGACTAACAAAAGCGTTGGGAAGAGTTCTTTCCACTGGTAGAGTTTGCATACAATGACAGTTATCAAAGCACCATTAATATGGTGCCATTCGAGTTTCTTTACAGGCGACCATGTCAAACACCTTTGAGTTGGGATCAGCTTGAGGATAGGGTCCTGGTAGGAACATAAGTGATCCAAGAAATGGAAGATCAAATTTAAACAATAAGACAAAGGATAAAGGAAGCGCAGGATCGACATAAAAGTTATGTCAATGCGCATCATGTCGACCATAGTTATGAAGTTGGTGATCGAGTCTTCTTGCGGGTGAAACTGCACAAGAGTTATATTAAGTTGGGAAAGGGTGATAAAATCTCTCCTAGGTTCATGGAATCTTTCGAGATTGTGGAAATGAAGGGGTCTGTGGCCTATCGACTAGCCTTGCCCGATTCTTTGAGGCGTATGCATGATGTTTTTCACGTATATGTTTTAAGACATTATGTTAGTAATCCTACACATGTGATTGACATGCATTTCTTGCAGGTATTGGACGAGGGTGTTCTCACAACAGAACCAATATGCATTCTGGACCATCTCATTCGACAACTACGACGTCGAACAGTTGATCAGGTCAAGGTCCAGTGGGAGAACTTTAGATCACACTCGATGACCTATGAGGACACATATGATATGCGTTAACAATTTCCATTTTTTTTTTATAGCTAGACATATAGATATTGTGAGATACTTTATTTCGACACTTTTATGCTGTGAAGCTTTGGGACGAAG
The DNA here is from genome assembly GCA_009831015.1 of Picea engelmannii. Taxonomy (NCBI): domain Eukaryota; kingdom Viridiplantae; phylum Streptophyta; class Pinopsida; order Pinales; family Pinaceae; genus Picea; species Picea engelmannii. The sequence goes on along the minus strand of ML780869.1, from coordinate 801,128 downwards.
TTTAAAACAAGAGGGGGTGTATGTAACATCCCTCTCTTGCGCACACCTGATTAGAATTATTCTTTGAGGACACTTGCATGCAAGTGATCTGGTTCATTATATGATTGACTATTTTGATTATGGATTATGAGATGTTATGGATATGACGATATGTTATTTTTTTATATTTATATCGACAGGTGTTATTTATTGGTTTTTTCCGAGTGTGTAGGACTCTGGACCGATTGAGGATGTCGATGGCATCGATGGACCTCCTTGGACTCTGGATCAATTTAGGGAGTGGACTATTAGGGTTTGAGTGTTTTTGATATTGCATATGTGACATATGACTGGTATATTATGATGTTGATTTTTTATCACTGACATATTTCGTTGATCGATGCAGGCTGATGATATATTGCTAACCAGACTCACATTTGGATCAAAGGGGTCACACACGATAACCAGATATATTGAGAGAGAGGTGTGGCAATATCCCTTCCACAACCTACTAGCACTCCTGCCATGGCTCAAACTGTAGGTTAACGATTACCTATTTCGAGAGATCCATGATGTCGTGAGGGAAGATTGTGACAATCGCTCATGATGATTCTAAGGGGCACACAATAAGGAAGGTTCCTTATTCCTTCTACAAGATCTGCCCCGTCACACCTAGAACTCAGTGTATTACCATTTTTTTTTTAGCGATTATGTGAACCTTTCCCAGTGATTAGTATCCTTGCTCAACATTTGGATGCGTTCTTATGAGATCTTGGGTTAGATGACCTACATTGTTATGGAGGAAACCACACGAGTTGACCACAGGCTCTACTTTTAAAGGAGTGTGGATGTCTGGTTATATTTGTTTTTCTTCATGGGAGATTTCCTCGGTCTCTGCATTAAAGGGACTGCGGTTCCCTGAAGCTAACCTTCCTTCAACTGCTTGATAATTTGTTTAATGGCCCAAAACGGAGTTTTTTCTATTAATTCTAGTAGACACCCTCGAGATTTGTTCAATAGTGCACCCTCCTCTTATTTGATTGCATACTCCTCCATAGTGTGCCCTTCTCTTATTTGAATGTGCCTGCTCGAAACTGTGTGCACCCTCCTCTTTTGATTGTGACTCCTCAAACTATGTGCGCCCTTGTTTTTGGTCGGGAATAGCTCCATTCCCCTTGTTTCAGTGTGGTGTTGAAGGGGGAATCCTTCCTCTGGTTCTGAGGAATCCTCTCTCTTGCGTTTTGGATGCCGAAGGCGGTCCAATTTCGGGACCTATCTGCATTGGCCGAGTATGGTCCTTGCAGAATCCCTTCAGTTTTTATCCTGCGTGCTTCCTCATGTGTGGAGTATTTTATCCTGCGCGTTGTTCGCTCCACTCAAATTCGTGCAACAAATTTGTGGACTGTGTACACTGCTAACCAATATTTGCGCCTTTTTCGTCCCCCCCTTCAACAATAATTCCTCTTGCAAGTTGATACTTGGAGTTTACGTGGGTTGATACCCGTTTGGGGATCTGCGTTTTTCCTCCCTGCCTTGGATACTGAACGCGGTTCTGTTCTCCAGAATTCATCCCGTTTAGCACCCTTCCTTACTGGGTGAATTTAATCCTTACCTTTTTGTGTTTTGCGTTCCAACATGTGTACCTACCAGCGCGATTTACTGAAACGATATTCCCTTCAAATTCTATTTTACTCACCATGAATTTAATTGGAATTGTAAATTGTGTTGAGTCTTGCTAATTCTATTTTACTTACAACTACTTGGAGATTTATTTGTTAAAAGCAAAATTCGTTGCAGCCTATTCAGGGAGGATCTGAATGCATGTTAGTGTTGTTAGGAAGTTTAATTCCATTTGGCTTCCATCCTTTTATAGTTATTAGGAAGCTTGATTTATGTTCTGTAAGTGGAGGAATGTAAAATTGTATATAATTGTTTATTGAACAAAAATATATCAAGTGACGTCCTTTAAAGGTTGAGCATGATAATAACAATAAATTGGATGGACTTTAATTCTCTTGAGGAAGGTTCTACTCTTCCTTTTTACGATCTTATTTACACAGTAAAAGAATCCACTGCCTCAATGGTATGGAATATTATTAATTTTCAAGCACTTTATCAGTGATGAGGATATTGGTTACAAGTAGAATCACAAGCCTTACTCGATGAAGAATTTTGTCATCTTCTTCTAATTTGAAAATGTTATTAGGAATTATTTGTTTTTAAATTATGAAAGAGTATGTGAAATTACTCCAATAGTAGTAAAGATGTTTAGATTATTGTTTTACACATTAAAGTATGATTATTATCTCACGACTTCTCATGCGTCATTACTTTTTTTTTATGCTTGATGGATTGACCAACCTTCATATTGTGCCTTGGAATGGTAAATAAACCTCGAACGAGCGAATGCTTTCCTCGTGCTACCAGGATATGCCGACGTGAGATCATTGAATTAATTAGATTCTATTCGCCACCCTTATGTGTTGTTATATGATCGCAATATTACTTATAATCTTTTTCGCCACTTGTAATTGATGTTATGTGATCGTTTTATTACTTAGATTTATTCACCACTGATTTATGTTGAGTTAGTCCTTACGTGCCCCAATTTATAGGTATTAATTTATAGGTATTACATGTCGATGTGGAGTTGAATTCTTTCTCTTATAAATTGATGGTTATATTTTAGGCCTTGTGCAATTAAAAGTGATGCTTGTGGTTACCCTCATGATTAGCTTGATTAATAATAGGGTGATTTCATTAGTAGGTTTCTTATAATAAAGAATGGGATCTCATGCACAATGAATTTTATGTCATGTTTGATGGTTTAGAGATTGTTTATATATACGTCTTAGTTTATCAATGCGTTGTTGTAATGTGGTGGTATGATCCTTTGTGATTGGATCATTGCACACATTGATTGATAAGTGAATTTGTTAACTTGACATTGGATTATTTGTTTATTTAAATAATGATGTCATCTATTTTAATTGGTGAATGATTTAATTGTGCGCCATGGAATTTATGCGTTACATGAATTGGTTTACTAGAATGCTTGCGCCTGGATGTTCGTTGATAATGTTCTTTAGCTTAGTCATTATATTCTTTTCAGATTAGATGTTCTTGGTGCACTATTATGCAATGTTTTTCATATATATGTTATTGGTGTCATCCTTCGTTGATGTCGTCAAGCTAAGTTGTTGTGATTGTATTATTTCCTTTACTTTCCTAACGCAATAATAATAATAATAATAATAATAATAATAATAATAATAATAATAATAATAATAATTCTCATTGTACGTCGTATGTGTTGTAACGGTCGGTTTCGTTATAGATTGTGTTAAGCTATTGGGTTGGTACAACAAGTTGTAAGGATAGATTGTCATAGTTAGAGTGCAATTTTTCTGTCAAAGAACCCATCTTATCATTCAAAGACAAAGCATATTGATATTCAATATCACTTTGTGAGAGACATGGTTGAAGAAAATAAAGTGTTGTTGATGAAGGTAGACACTTTGAAGAATGTTGCAGTTTCATTAAAAAAAATTGTGAGCACTGAGAAGTTCTCTTAGTGTAGAGGATCCATGGGCATTGTTGACTATGTAACCCTGTAACTCCTTGTATGCAAAGAAAACAACAAGTGGGAGAATGTTGGGTATGTGTTATATTCTTTGCATGACTATTTTTAGTGTCTGCTACATTGTTTCAGGTGCACAGGGGGGTTTGAGGGGGGGTTGCAAGGGGAGATATCCCCCTTGCATGAGGGTTCAGGGGCAGTGCCCCCGATAATTTTTCTTACCTTGGGAAATGTGTCACATTGTTTTCCTTGTTTTTCATGTCACATCGATTTTCATGTCCATTGTTGGGCCTTTTTTCAACACATGGTTTTTGCCGATGGTTTTCTATTTTCGATTAAGGAATTAGGGTTGTTGACTAATCTAGGTCATTGGGTTAGGGTTTTGGATGTTGTTGGCTCTTATATGTATATTGTATTGTAAACTATGTATCACTATGAATGAATATAAAATATGTTGGTTTTACCGGTTTGGGTTTCCAGGGGAAAAATATCTGTGTAATGTGTGTATTTTCCATTGTATATTTTCTTTTCTTTTATTGAAAATATTGTACAATGTTAAAATCTACAGGGAGGCGATTGAATTTCAATCAATTGATCAAAGACATTTCAAAAATTAAAGTAAATAGCTCAAAATAAAATGGGAAGAAAACCCCCACATCAAACACAATACAATGTTGACGGGTCTGAATGGCCTCTCAAGTAGGTAAAGAAGAACACCTGATGACAAATCCCAATTATACCTACTCCTGTTTGGTTTAGTGTTTCCAATCAATATGTGGACCTGGTTGCCACTAAGAATTAATAGAATAAAAAGGGGAAAGACAACGGACTGTCCCCCAAAGAATCCTAATTAACTCTAAATCTAATCTAAACTGAAATCAAACTAATCTAGGCTGACTACTTCTAATATATCTCGCAGGAGAAAAACTAATGGATGAGTATGGTGAAAGATAATACCACTAGAACCAAAAATAATTCAGGTATTCTAATTGTAGGAGATAATAATAATGCTACATATGCATCAAAAATTAGTTGTTAAATGAATTCATAACATCATTTCTATACTAAGAAGGAAACATATGACAACATGAGTATATATAATAAAGTGAATAAATAGTTCATACAATAGAATTCAATACTACTCAAGTAGAATACAAATGCACAAAGAATAATCTCATGTACATCTACCAAAATCACAAGTTCCCATAATGCCTTTTTCTCTTCATTCATTTAAAAGTAATAGTACCCTCTTTCATTTACAAAGTGAAAAAGTCCTCCATTGCATCTAACGAGTCCTATTTTATAACACAAGAGAGACTCTTCAACTCTAGTGATTGTTCACTTTGTTTTCCCTTTGTTTTTTCATTTTTCATTTCAAATTTATTTTACATTTTTGAAAATCAACATGCAAGAGTTACAAACATAAGGTTAGGAGACTCTTGAGTGGTCATTTTCACCCTAATGCAATTTACAAATGATAGTTATTAAAAAAATGATTGACTCTTCCTGTTGGTATCATATTCTACCCCTCATGATGTTTTTGAGTGTTTCTGGTGTTTTTATGCTAATTAAGATCATCCTTCCTCATTATCCTCTATCTCATCCTTCCATTGTGCTCTTTCTCATTCAATTTTGATTCATGTAGCTTGTGTTGTGACAACTTGAACACTACATAACCCATTCTTCAATTAAATTCTTGCCTCTTATCTGTTTTAAGTTTTTCAAGAAATTTGACCTTCAATATATCAATATTTGTTGGGCCATCATGTTATTATATCTTATATTTTTCTGATGAGCTATCTTTGGTATGATTTCATTGCATGTAGCCCCATATATGGTCATCTGAAGTTTGCCCAGAATATTTTCCCCCAAATTCATGGTCTTTTGTTCTCTGTGATTTCTAAGGTTTTTTGTTATTGTTATGGTCTGAAGACATTTTCCACTACAATCCTATGCTCGATACATTTCCAATGATCTATGACCCATGTATCCCAAGATATGGCCATTTAAAAAATGATGCTTAGCATCCCTTGATTACACCTATGGGTGAATCTAGGCCATTGATCCTTAACTTGGAAATAAAAATCCCACATGCATAAGAGAATTCAATATTGAGTGTTTTAAATTGTTTTATCTCCTTTAGCTAATTTGAATAAGAACCTAGGGAAAGCATAGGACCTATGTAAAATACAATTAACAAATAAAATTAATAACATTTACCTCTAAATCTATGTGAACAAAAAATACTAAAATTAAAAATAATAAAATATTCCCCCACTCATGTGAAATTAGACATTAATAAAAATAATAAATATTAAATAATAAATAACCCCCCTCCCACCCACTAAAATGAAACATAGCCTAAATTCTTCATCATAGGAATGAAATTCACCAACCCAAAGTATTCAACATGGGAATGAAATTCCCCAAAGTCTTTGTCATATATGAATTAAAATGGGTACATGTATGTGGTTGGAGGTGAGACTTAGACTTCTCCTAACGAAGGTTTTCAACTCGCACTCCATCTCACACTTTTGAAAATGGTAACTTCCAACGATGAGAGGTGAAGAATATTAAAATAATATTTCCCAATGGGTGCACGCTCGAGCCAATAATATTATTATACTCCTCCATTAAAATATTTAAAATGAATGGTTGTCAGAAGGGTTGATTGGGATGGTGGTAGATCTTGGAAAAACTAAACCCTGACAACTTCTTTGACGACGGTCTTTAGCTCTAAAAAATGAATATTACATAATATTGTATATGTTGGGTGCATGTTTCCCCATAAATATTATTAAAATAATGACTATCTCAATGGGTGCATATTTCCCAAAAATAATAATAAAATAATATTCCAACTAAATATATTAAAAAAACATGTTTTTCAGGGTCTCTTGGTAAGGGAGGTGGTAAATATCAGTAAATCCTTTGATGATGTAGGTTTATTATGGGTAATTTATCCCCCAAAAACAAATATTAAATAATATTATTCCCATGGGCATGTGTCTTCCAAAATATATATTAAATTAACCCTTCTAAAATAAATATATTTAATGCATGGTCGTCGAGGTATCTGGTATGAAGGTGAAGTCTGGGTAACTCCTTCTATGGTAACTCTTTGACAATAAATAATTCCCATGATAAATATTAATATTAAAGTAATACACCTCCTCCCATAGGCTTGTCCAAAAGCATGGTCGAGACATGCATGGAGTGTGAATATAATGGATCATTCTAACGATACAGTCCCATTGAGCTATTAATAATAATATGATAAGGCGAAGACCAATTTCCAAGCTTAGTCTTGGGACACTTAATAAAATATTCATAAATATTTAGATATGCTCGAGAGGAGGGGTAGGGATTCCATGAAGATAGGAGGTGGTCTTAAGTGGTAATTTCCCATGGAACTTACCATGAAGTAGATGTGAGGACCAATGGGGAGAAACCTGGGGAATTTATCATGGGATATTACATTGAATTTTAATGAATGGGGAAATGTAAAAGGTTGAATTAAAAAATCAATATGAGACTAAATCAAATGAGAAAATTTTAGTAGGGGGTGCCTTTCCTTTCACTTGTAAAATTAAAAGTAAAGGGGGTGTTATTGTGGCCTCAAAAAATGGACACACTGGAAGAACTAGTTATCTCTGTCAATAGAAGTCTAGGGCCTTTACTTCATATTTGAATTTTAAATATAATTTCTCGACAAACTACATCCAATTTTCCAATAATCATGGGTACCACAATGATGCCAAATTTCTAAAAGATATAACCCAAAATTTCTATTACTTATAATCTAACACACCTTTTTCAAATAGCCAATTAGTGAGGTAAATTATTGTGTTGGCTACACACTTCATATTATATTTTGTTTAACCATGAGTTTTCACTTTTTATAACAAACAAACATCTACATAAGTGTGTTCCTTATCTCTCTTTTCCTGGCATTGCTTTGCTGCCAGTGAGCATCTATAGCCCGAATGAAGTTTCCTAAATATCATACAACCATAGACGCATTGCCAGCAGGTGTCCATAGTCCCGACGAATTTATTTGTACTTCTCACACTATTTTTTTTTGTTTGTTAGTTTGTCCGTGGCATGTGGGACTAACCTGTGGCTCAGAAACCACAACTTAGGGGCATCTAAGCTGTCAAAATCACTCGGGGATCGCACCCAGCCTGAGCCACACCAACCCTTAACATGGCAGGAGTTTTTGTCCCCATAGGTTTTGAACCAGTGACTTTAACATCACATAGGGCCTTAACAACACGCTCCATCACCGAATGTCCTACACCTCGGGGACTATACTTCTCACACTATTAATAGTACTTTCAACTTCCGTTTTTATTCCAAAATATGTTCACCCTTTTATATTTGTATATATATCCATATATGCATAGGGTGTGAAGGAAGCAGGGTGATATGAGAGTTTCTTTGATTTGCTGAGTAGATGTTATACAATTTAGTTTACCACATAGGTCTCCCCAAAAACCAGCATATATTGGCCATTTTATCAATATGAAGTGAATGGAGCTAGAAAACAAATATAAATAGACTCTTTCCTATACTTGTGTATTATAATGCTATGATGAATAGGCACATGTGTTCCACCACAACTATCATTCCATACCTATAGCTAAGAAATTTATGAATCTTTATTCAGATAGAGCAACCCATGCATCTTATAATTTGTAAAAATTTCTTCAGTATGTGACCAAAATTGGACCATCCCCTTACTCAAATTTAGGAAGTACCCCTCAAGGCAGACTAAGGAGACAAATCAGCTTAAGGAACATACTAGCATTCAAATCAAAGGATGGAAGAAATATGTACAAGAAGAAAACAAGCATTAAAACTTAAGCCAATCCATGAACAAGATAACTAAACTAAAAGGAACCTGAAGCTAGAATGCCATTCATCAAGAAATAATGAAAATTGGTTGAAAGATAAGAAGAGAACCCAATAGTAAGTAATAAATATGGGGCAACAACAATGAAAGTGTTTTCAGTGAATGCTTGAAAATTAATCCAAGGGAAATAATCAATCAAGAAATGTTAACCATTCAACATCAATCCCAAAAGAAACATCTCTTGGGTAAAGATCGGAAATGAAGAACAAGAAATATTACAAGAATTGATAATCTAGTGAAAAAAATTCACAACACAATCCTATAATCTAATTTATATTTAATGAAATAATAAAATATTTTGAGAACCTAGAAAAATGTGTTAATGGTTAATTTTAGCCAAAACAGATTTTCAAAAATCCAATTACATCAAGTGTTCCATAAATCATTAATATCTCAACACTTTTTGACATGAGCAAGTCCTTTGCCTATTTGAAAACGCTGAATTTTCAATTATATAAATTACATTTCATATTTTTCACCAAAGCACCAATTCCTTTTTTTTATAAAAGATATCATTAATTCCAAATATTTATATGATTCAATATGATACTGCAAAGGAGATATATTACATTTTTGCAGGTAATCAAAATAATCATTAAAATGACACCAACCATCAACTAAGTCAGAAACCAAAATGTGAATGTATGAATGAGACTATATTTCTTATCAATTGTTGAGTTGATAGAAATCTCGGTTGATTAAAAATTTTGCAAAGGAATCTGAGAAACCAAGTTTAGATTAATACTTTCCTAAGTTGCTTTCATTTCAATAGAAAAAAATACAAGTTTTTTGTTGCACAAGCCATTTCCCAACCCGTTGTTAAGAACCAAATATCAATATAGCATAGAAAAACCTCAGAATAAGTACTCAATGCCTTGAAAAAGAGAGAATTTCAAATAATAAGCCTCTTCGAGGGGGAAACCTCCTTTTACCCCACATAAATGTTCAAGTACAAGATGATTCCAAATGAAAATGTCTCCTTGGTATATATAGGAGACTAGGAGGTATAATTACAACTAATGGAATAAAGACAACATAAATAAAATAACATTACTAATGTAATATGCCCCAATTAAGGGGTAATGAGACAATATTAGGGATTAACATGCCCCTCTCCTTGAGACAAGTGTTGTCCACAATGCTTGAGTAAATCTGGATGCTTCTGTATAAAAGACTCATCTTCCCAAGTGGAATCTTCAACCGATAGTTTCCTCCATTTAATGAGATACTCTGAAATGGATCTATTCCTCAGCTGGCGAATTCTTGTGTCAGTGATGGCTTCAGGATCCAATATGATTTTTCCTTCCTCATCAAGTTATGGAAATGTAGTTTGAATTGGGATCTTGTTTCCTATAACATTATTTAAGCATGAAACATGGAAAACTGGGTGTACTCATGAAGATGTAGGCAACTTCAATTTGTATGCCATAGTACCAATCTTTTGCAACACCTTATAAGGGCCATATTACTTTGGTGATAATTTATTATCCTTATTTGCTTGCTTGAGGGACATCTGGTTGTATGGTTGTAGTCTTAAAAACACCCAATCCTCTACTTCAAAACTTCTTTCACTACGATGTTGATCTGCTTGTTGTTTCATGCGATTCTGTGTCATGGTCAGGTTGTCCTTTAATATTTGGAGAACTTGTTGTTGATGCTCGATGTGATCTTCCACTGCTTGAACCTTAGATTTTTATTTTAGAGAAGAAATGATGGAAGGAGGGTGGAATCCATAGAGTTCCATAAATGGTGTCATTTTTGTTGCAGTATGAAAGGAAGTGTTATACCACCATTATTCCAAGGGTAACCATTTGAACCATTGTGTTTGTTTATCAGAGACAAAGAAATGAAGATATCCTTCTAGACATTTGTTCACTATCTCAGTTTGTCCATTAGGTTGAGGATGATAGGATGAGTTATGAGCTAATTGAGTACCCAAACAAGAAAATAATTATGTCCAAAAATGTCCAGTGAAGATGGGATCTCTGTCACTTACAATAATCTTTGGGCTGCCTTGTAGCTTTTGAACTATCTCCATGAATGTGGTGGCAACTGTACTATATTTGAAGGGATGAGAGAGTGCACAAAAGTGTGTGTACTTGGTTAGTATATCAATAATCACCATGATGACACTCTTTCCTTCAGACTTCGGTAACCGTGTGATGAAATCCATGGAAACCTCCTCCCAATGCTGACTTGGGATGGATAATGGTTGTAAAAGACCCAGGGTCTTAATTGTTTCCACCTTATTTTGTTGGCAAACCAAACATTCTACCACAAACCTTTGAACATCAGTTTTAAGGCCATCCCAAAAACATCCTTCTTGACTCTATGGTAGGTTTTCAAAAATCCTGAGTGCCCTCCTACTAGAGAGGTGTGCAATTCCAATAGTACCTTTTGTTTGAGTTGGGAGTTATTACATAAATATAAGCGATCTTTGTACCATAGTGAATCATTTTTCCATGTAAACGTATCTGATGCACTCAAATTCTGATGCAACCTTTGAATGAGTGTCCACACTTTTTCACCATTCTTCCATTCATCCCTTTCTTCTATTATCCAATCAGGTTGGATGATTGAGATAGCACAGAGAAGGGCCTCAACATCTTCATCTTTTCTTGAGAGTGCATCTACCACAACATTTTTCTTCCCCTTTTTATAGACAATTTCAAAATCATAACCCAATATATTGGTTACCCATTTTTGTTGTTCTTCTAAAGATAGTCTTTGTTCCAAGAAGTATTTAAGACTATCATGATCTGTTTTGACCTTGAAGTGCCTACCTATTAGTTAAGGATGCCATTTATTCAATGCATGTAGTATTGCCATCATTTCCTTCTCATAAATGGGTTTGTGTGTAAGTCCTTTCCCTTGAGTGGTCAACTTTCAAAAGCCAAGGGCCTTCCTTCTTTCATTAGGACAACACCAATTCCATTTCCCGAGGCATCACATTCCACAATAAAGGTTTTTGTGAAGTCTGGAGTGGTCAAGACAGGAGCTTTGCAGATCACCTCTTTAAGTTTTTCAAAATCTTTCATTGCCTCTGGAGTCCATGAAAATGCATCCTTCTTAGTTAGTGTCATTAAAGGTGTTTCTTTTCTTCCATTGTGTCGAACAAACTTGTGATAGTAACCTGTCAAACCCAAAAATCCTCTAAGATTCTTGAATGTTTTGGGAATCGACCAGTCCATCATGGCCTTAATCTTGTTAGGGTCTACCTTGACACCTTCATGAGATACAATATGACCCAAATACTCTACCTCCTTCACTCCAAAGAAACATTTGGATGGTTTGGCATATAGTTGTTG
>ML780869.1:771682-788403 GCA_009831015.1 Picea engelmannii | reverse complement strand
CTTGAGGAATAGATGGCTTAGATGTTTGAACATCTAGTGAGCATAGTTGTGCAATAACACCTTGATGCCCCTTTTTCAATAATTTTGTCATGCCATTAGAGATTATCACCTTACCGAGTTTCCCTGTGATACCTCTTAACTCATTTTCTTTTCCTTCCAATGAAAATTTCATGAAAAGTTCTTGAAAATTAAAAGCCACTATTCCTAATGATTGTAACCATTGGATTCTTAGTACAACATCAACACCACCCATGGGTATAACAATCATTGGACTATTCATTACATATTCCCCCATAGTAAGATTGATCTTATTTCATTTTCCTAAGAAATTGATAGTTCCTCCATCTACAATCATTACTTGAAACTATGGCGCTTGATATACAAAGCAATTGAGAGATTTGGCTAATTTATAGTGAATGAAATTATGAGTTCTACCGGAATCAATTAGGACTATTACCTTTTTCTTTTTGATGTATCCTTCGATCTTGAGGGTTTGAGGAGTGCTAATTCCAGCCAATGCATTACACGATATCATGGGAGTCAACTCTTCAAATGAAATTGCTTCTACGTTTTCATCTTGAGATGGTTCTTGTTCTTGTTCTTCTTCCTCTTCACAATCTATGTAGAGTAATTTCTTCTCACCACACTTATGTCCCTTACTGTACTTGCCGTCACAATTAAAGAATAAAACTTTTTCTTTTCTTTCCTCCAATTGTTGAGGTGTCAACCTTGTAGGTTGAGGTGTTTTAGAAGAAGGAACATTATTCTCTCTATAGATGTTAGGATTGGTCCTTCTAGTAGCCATAGCCATATTTTTACGTTCAACATTTCTTGCCACCTTAAATGCATTCTCCAATGATTTGGGTTCCCCAAGGTGAACCTCATGTTGAATTTTATCCTTTAAAGTTCCTATGAATACATCAATCAAGTGCTCATCTAGAATATCTGTTACCTTTATATTCAATCTTTGAAAGTTCTCAATGTGCTCGGTAACTGAACCCTTTTGCTTGAGATTTATCAATTGGATAAAGAAGGTATTGCTCCTTGTATCTTCATAGTGTGCTATCATTTCTTCCATGAAAATTGTCCAAGTGACAAGTGATTTGTGAGAACAAAGCAATCGATACCATACAAATTGATTGGGTTCTAAATATAAAGAAGCAATTCGTACCTTTTGTGTATGTGGCACATTATGTAGATAAAAGATTTGCTCCATCTAAAGTATCCATGTGATTGGGTCCTTGCCATCAAACTTCCTCATATCGATCTTAGGAATGTGGTCGGTCTTCAAGCCAAAGTTGGAGTTTCTCCATTCTTGATTCACCTTCCTTGTGTCCTCATCATGAATTTCATGGGATACATTTTCACTTTCAGGTGTCCTCTTTATTAGGAAAATTTCCAATCCTTCCATGATCTCCCCTTTTAAAGAATCCATCTTAGTATTTATTGCCTCAAACTTGGCTTATGTTGAATCCATCATCTCTTGTAGTTCATCTTTTGTTACTGTCTTCTTTTGTAAATCATTTATGTCCCTACGCATTTCTTCACCTTCATCAAGAGTCCAAGTAGGATTGTCGGGAGGTTTATTTGGTGTAGAAGTTCCCTTTTTTGGTGGCATGTTGGCCAAGTATCACTTTAAACCTTGATTTTGAGGTGGTTCTGCTAGATAATCTTCCTTTTATTGTTTCTCCAAAATTTCGACCCTTCTGAGTATGAACTTTTATTTTTTATAGGTCTCTAATATTTCTTCTCTTCAATGCCATAGGTCTGATAAAAATTGGATGTGCCAAGTGGAATTTATGGTAACTTTTGCACAAGTTGCTGATTTTTGGCCTTTCTAGGAGATCTCACTTGTATAGCGTGCCCCACACAAAATAATTTATATAAAATTCTGAAACTCGTAAAAAAACTACTACGACCTGTCCACTATCCAATGAAACTAGTCTCACTCAATTTGGATACTCTAGGAATAATTTATTATTGTTTTACCCAGAACACTTGCTTGAGACTAGTCAATAGGACTAGTTAGATACCCTATCTTTCACAGGGTGTATATACAAATTTACGATGACCCAGAAGCTGAAATTTATACCACATATACCTTACTAATTTATGAGAATATCCTATGTATTTCAGGGTTTGAAATGTTACATAAAAAAATTTATAGTGAAAATTCCGCAATGACTCAATTCAGGATGATTCCAGAACTCTATCTTACAAAGGATTTATCTCCAAAATTATAAGGCCTCAGGTGCTGAATTTTTAACCCAATGTACCTTGATCCATCTACTAAATATACTCCAAGTGGTTCCTTATGAATCATTGTATAAAACATGTTATAGAAAAAATTCCACGGTGTCTCATATGTAGCAGCGAAACCCCAATACCTTGAGCTCTGATACCATATGTTAAGAACCAAATATCAATATAGCATAGAAAAACCTCAGAATAAGTACTCAATGCCTTGAAAAAGAGACAATTTCATATAATAAGCCTCTTCTAGGGGGCAACCTCCTTTTACCCCACATAAATGTTCAAGTACAAGATGATTCCAAATGAAAATGTCTCCTTGGTATATATAGGAGACTAGGAGGTATAATTACAACTAATGGAATAAAGCCGACATAAATAAAATAAAATTACTAATGTAATATGCCCCAATTAAGGGGTAATGAGCCAATATTAAGGCTCAACACCCATGTAACAAAATAGAATGGTATGATCATCTATTAGACAATTTGGGAAAAAATCTTCCTCTAAATGGCTAACTTATTAAAATGAAATTAAACAGAAAGAAAAATAAAGGACAAAAATTAAACTAATTCTAAGCAAAGCATGCTAAGCTATTCAAAACTCGAACTATATTGGTTGTCATAAAACTTATGCAAGTGACAATGTAGTCATCAAGTATCCATTCAATGTCTATTCAATCAAATATTACAATCTTCTTCTTAAGAGATAATCAATAAGTGCTTTCGCACAATATCCCCTTCAACATGAGACTTAGTGCCATTGATCACATTATATTTGGATCCCCTAGACATTATCTCTTGTTCCTAAAATAAGAGATAACATTTAGAACCATAAGAATTTAATTCCCTCTATCTTCTAAAGACAATTTTCCATCCACCAATCTTTTTCATGCTTAAAAGATAAATAAAAATATGATTCAAAATCATCATCCTTGTGAGCCAAGGAAATTATTTCCTCTTGTCATTAATGATAATAATGTGAAAATTATGTATGATCATCTTCAACCTTGTGAGAGACAAGATGAAATCATTATGGAAGTGATAGTAATTAAGACACTCTTGGAATTTTCAAGCAATGTCAAATCAAATCCTGGATGAATTGACTCCCCCATCATAAATGAAAGATAGATTTAGAAATTATATATGATTTCTAACTGGTGATAAGTTGATGTTTTTCGTGATGGGAAAATCCACAAAATTGATATCCTCAAGTTCCCAAGAGTGTTCCAAGTAGAGAAACCATTGTAACATCCCGCTCTGGCGCGCTTACAAAACTTATTATTTGAGGAAACTTGCTCACAAGTGATCTGGACTTTTCTGATGTTAAAACATTTTTACTCGATTATGATGCGTTATGATAGATGACATGATGTATTACTATTGTTATATACAGGTGCTATTGACTCAGTTTATTTGAGTGTGCAGGGTTTTTGACTTGGAGTATGCAGAGGCATCGACGGAACCCTTGGACTCTGGATTGAGTCAGGGAGTGTGATATTTGAGTTGATTTATTTACCATGATATTTATTGATTTGATGATATGTTGCTGACATGTTCTGACATGATGGTTGATGATGCAGGCTGATGATAGCTTGCCGACAAAACTCACATATGGAGTAAAGGGGCCACACATGATTTCCAGAGAGGTTGAGGGAGAGGTGTGGACAATAGCTCTGCCACAGCCTACTAACACTCCCGCCGTGGCTCGAACTGTAGGTTAACGATTACCTAGTTCGATAGGATCCACGATGTCGTGAGGGAAGACTATGACAGTATCTCACAATGATTCTAAGGGGTGCACAATAAGGCAGGGGGGCCTTATTCCTTAGAGCCCTTAGTCTCCCACAAGTTCACCTAGCGGAGTGTTGACTCTAGGGGTTATAGATGTCTACCAATCAGTCAAGTCAGCGAGTGGCACCCTTGGAGCACGTGGTGCATCCTGAAGGGCACGTCGTGCAAAGAAATACAAGTCAGCGAGTGGCACCCTTGGAGCACATGGTGCATCCTAAAGGGCACGTCGTGCAACAGAAGCAAACGAGGCAAGTGGCACCCTTGGAGCACGTAGTGAGTCCTGAAGGGCATGTCGCATTGATGATGATGATGAGACAACCTAGATGACCCTAAGACCTTAACGCCTAATAAAATTCTTAAAACGACTCCCCTAATTAATTGTTGCCCAGTTCAAATCTAAACCTAAATTTAAAACACCTCTAAGATAAAATTTTGATTAGCCTTAAGAGAAGACCCTCCAAAAATAAACTTAAGGGCATAAACTAAATCCCTCCTAGTGTTAGTTAAAGTCTTCTTAAATTAAAGGGGGGTAAAGTAATGAGGGAGATAAATTAATTGAAACCTATGGTTTTTAAATGATAAAGAAGAAATAAAACTAATTAAAGTGTGGGAGTGTAAAAGTTAGGATTTTAAAAATATATCGAAAAGACTATCAAGCGCATTTATCATTTTGGGTTTAACAAAAAAAAAGTAAAAAAAAAGAGAGAAATAAATAATAGAAATAAAGAAACTTGTAATAAAGGAAACTTAATAATGGAAAGTAGGGGACCTAGGGTAAAAAGAAAAAAAGAATCAACAATTAAGGAGTTACTAAAAATCAACAACTTCATTTTAGGAAAGTTTTTAAAAGCATGAGAGGGGATCTAGGAACCCTAGGAGTAATTTTAGGAGCGACTATAGGGGGGGTGAGGGAAATGAGTCTTTTAATTATTAAAAAGAAATTAATTTTTGGAGAAACGTGGGGGATGAGTGACACTTGGATGGTAGATAATTTTTAGAGGATTGTCATTAAAAATTAAATTAATAATGATTTAGGAAAGTAGGTGGGTCTCAAATTTCTATAAAAGAAGGGGAAAAGAAGGAAGAAGGGGATGAACGGTGAGCGTAACGTTACGCTGCCGGATTGTGGCTTGACTGGTTTCTTGTGAGGAGTTGGGAATTTCTCAGTTGTATTGGAGTGGTAGCTCAGCCTTGGAGGCGAGTTGAGAAGATAGTCTTATCTTTGGATCTTGTGTGGCCCCTTTGCGGCTCGGGGGGCTAAGGGGGAAGCAGAGTACCCCTAGCGATTGGCTGGGAGGTACCGGTGAGGTAGCTATGGTCGGCAAGCAGGAGCGGCCAGGAGCACAGGACAACAACCGAGGCATGGACATCAATCGAGGCGGTCGAAAGGGAAAAGGTACGCACGACATTTAGTAGAGTAGAATGCATTAGGTTATGATTAGATCTAATTATGTAATGGAAATCTAGATGAATGAATGTTTAATTTGAATCGATGTTGGTTACTGTTGGGCTAGATGGTTGTTCTTTAATTAATTACATCCAGCGGATTGTTGTTTTTTTAAATGTTGCTGCAAAATTTTACTGCGTCACCTTGAGTAATCCTCCAGCCTTGTAATTTTATTTTCTTCTCCATCCCCTATGGCTAAATTCACTGTGTATTGTGTTACTGAAAAACTCCGTCGGCAATTTCATTTGGAATGCTTACTGCGACATAGTTCTGAAAATTTGTTTGGTTAAATTGTTAATGAATGTGGATTTCTGGAATTTTCGTTTTTATATTTCGTTGCTGTTGTTGATGATAGTGACTCGTTTTTGGGGAAAAGATTTACTGTGTGGGTTTTCTTTTGTGTTATTGGGTGTTTTTATTATATACAGTGGGCATTATTATATTGAGCATTCTGCGTTTCGATTTGGCATTCCTGGAGAATGATTCGGCCTTCTGCCTTCTGGTTTTCAATTCGGCATTCATGAACTTCGATTTGGCATTTTCATTCTGTGTTTGAGCATTCATGAACTCCAATTTGGCATTTTCATTCTGGGTTGAGCATTCTGCATTTCGATTTGGCATTCATTATATGTGTTGGGCGTTAAATTGACCTGCATTTTGCTATTATATGGGTGTTTTTAAATAGCATTCATTGTACGTTTTGGGCGTGTAATTGATCTGTGTTTTACATTAGTGTATGGGCATTTTTTTATTTGTTGTAGGCGTATGAAATGATGGTGGGCGTTTTACCTTTGTGTATGGGCGTTTTTTCTTTGTTGTAGGCGTGTGAAATGATGGTGGGCATCTTACATTGGTGTATGGGTGTTTTTATTTGCTGTAGGCATGTGAATTGATGGTGGGCGTTTTACATTTGAGTATGGGCATTTTTTTTATTTTGCAGAGGGGGCATTAATGTAAAACAATGTGCGTTTTTGTTACAACATTATAGACTGTGTTTTTTCTGAGTTAACACCCGTTCTGCATCCCTATTGATGTGTCTGTTGTAACCTCTATCAGCGTGTTAAATCCCCAAATTTGTGCCCTCTTATTTATTGTATATTCTTCTCTCGCTGATTAAAGGTAGGGTCCCTGTCAATTACCTTTGCAACGCTAACAGTTTATATATATATATATATATATATATGGACAGTTTCCAACAGTTTATATATTTATTATGGACAGTTTGAAACAGTTTATATATTGCCTTCCTAAAATTTTGATGCCTTTAATGTGACTTTTAGTTCTGGTCATCCTTATATTTGGACAGTTCTAACCATGATGTCACATTGTTATATTTAATTGACGTTAATTGTAATATGAGGTTATATTTACATATTGACAATGAGTACTGTCTTTTAAGCTTGTCATTTTAAAAGAAACATATCGCTATTTTATACATTGTCTTTCTGAAAGTCGATACCTTTATATGTGACATTTTTAATTATGGTCATTTTTATATATGGACAGTTTCTAACCATGATGTCACATGGTTATTTTATTTATGACGTTGGTTATAATGATGAGGTTATCCTTCTATATTGACCTTAGTGTAAGGGTATTGGTTGCAACATAATATAGAGTGTAGTTGAGTAGATAACTTACAAGAAGGAATGGCGTAGTTAATATTGCATTATTAAAGAAATTTATGATCTTAAAAGATGTCAAATTGTGAGATCCTCCTGTTTATTTGAGTGTTTTTATTTAGTAAGGTCATTGTAGATATTATGATTGTAGCATATAAGAGGGATTGAAATGTTGTGTCATGACATCGATACCTTGCTGAAGTCTCTTGTCATTACAATTTGTGCGGAGTAACTTCAGTATAATATATCATTAAATTATGTAAGGGCAGGGTTAGTTCATTATAAAATAAAATGATAGGTTAGTTCTTTTTAAATTAAAACGAAAGGTTAGAGTTGATATCATACAACATAATAACTTTGTAATTTTATTAAATGCTAAAGAATTTTAGTGTTTGACGACTTATAAAATGAAGGATGCCCTGAACTAAGTACCATAAACTTTTAAGATTTAGTAAATGAGGAGAGTTGTTGAATTTAAATAATGTTGAACTTGGGTGTTTGTTGTCGGAGCCCTTCTTGTCATGCGCCTTTCGTAAAGGACGTAGTCATCCTTCTTGTTTATGTTGTACTTGATAGTATTCAGTGGGTTGCTGGGTCAGTTGTGTCGGGCGGGATTTAGACACCTTCAGTAGCCCTAGCATATATGTCTGTGTGTATTTTTCTGGGTAAGGAATCCAGTGTCGTATCAAAAGTCTCAGGCCCTTTAAAGGAAGGGTTTCCACTCTTGTGACACACCTGAGGGGATTACTAGTTTCTGCCTGAGCAGTCGGCCAGGAGCCTATCTAATCTTCTTTCGAGAAGACATAAGACTAAAAGCCCTGCTTTTCTGTGCAGAATTAGTACGCTCTACTACTATGGATTCTTCCGTCTGTGACTATACTGTACATACCACCTTGTGTCGTTTTCTGCTTACGACTACTAGTTGTATGCCTTATGTCTAGGGGCGTTTATTTCTTGTTGTCACTGTGATATGTCGGTGTTGTCTTGTTGTGTTCATCTTGCTTGCGTCTTGTTCTAGGTCGGGTTACTAGTTTATGCCTGAGCAGTCGGCCAGGAGCCTATCTAATCTTTCTTTCGAGAAGACATAAGACTAAAATCCCTTCTTTCCTATGAAGAAATAGTAACCCTAACACCATGGATTCTTCCCTCTGTGTTCTTACTGTGCACCCCCAGTATGTCTTAATGTTTGTGTTGTGCGCCTTATGCCTATGGTCGTATATTGTTGCAGTTACTCGTTGTGTGCCTTCAGTCTTCTTGTGCTGAACATTGTGGTTGCATCTTGTTGGTTATCAAGTGGCGACATAGAGTCAAGTGTGTTGTCACTTCTACACGTGCGCACACACCTAAAAAAAAAAAAAAAAAATTGCGCCTGTTTTCAGAGTTGTTGTCGTAATGAGGAGGTCATTACATATGGTATCAGAGCTGGTTCAACCTGCGACTTGGGATTCGCTACGACTTTCGTTGACGTGATTGGATTGATTATACTGATGCTGATTGAGTTGATTGTGTGCGTGCAGGTAATCATGGTTAGAGGACGCCACGGAGGAAGAGTACGGGGTGCTAGGGGAGGAGGCGTGATGCCTCCAACAACATCCACGCCTGAGGGGTCTAACCCCCAGGGAGGCGAGCAGGTTCTCGGACAGGAGCAGATCGCATTTGCCGATGTCATGGGGATGATGAGATATTTTTAGCGCATGTCCGAGGTGCTGATCAGCTGATTGGACAGAGATGAGGCCAGGGTGCCGACACCTGTTGAGGTTCCGCCACGGGCACCGGCCGTTACCGGTAGCATTCACCGTGAACTCAAGAAGGTAAAATTTCCCGAGTTCTTTGGTGCCCTGGACGGCGCAGCCGCCGAGGCATGGTTGAGAATATGGCAATGTGCTTCGCACTTCACGATTATACCTCCAACATGAAGGTCCGCATGGTGGTCTTTCAACTAAAGGGGAGCGCTCTTCTATGGTGGAAGACGCTCCTGCCATAGCTAAACATGGCCATTGAAGACGTGTCATGGGAACTGTTCGAGGAACGGTTCTGAGAGAGGTATCTTTCTGAGGAATTCATTGAGCGTCAACTCAATGAGTTCAACACCTTACGACAGAAGGTCGTACGGTGCCCGAGTACGAGGCACGTTTTATGGAGCTACTCCGGTATGCTCCGCACCTTAACACAGAGAAGCTCAAGGTCAATAGATTCGTGTTTGGCCTTAACGAAAGCCTGCGTGCAAAGGTTAAGATCTTGATGCCTCAAACCTTGCATGAAACTGTCCAAAAGTCCCTCATAGCAGAGGAGGAGCTTATCACCGGGGGTTAGACCAGGACTCCAGCGAGACCTACAGGGCATGGTTCATCTGGTACGCCGCAGCAGCAGACACCAGCGATACATACATCGGGATATTGCGGCTTCCAGAGGGGATCCACGTTCACTACACCTCGATGACCACCACCTCAGCAGCGGACACCTTATCGAGGACCGCAACATCAGTAGCAGCATCGCCCTCAGCAACAACAGTTTAGGCTTGTTCAACAGAACAGACCTGGTTTCCAGGCCGGTGGATTGTCCTCTTCTACTTCTGGCACCAGGACTACTGGGCCGAAGAAGGGGTGTTGGACGTGTGGGGAGCCACACTACCAGTGCGACTGTCCTGTGGAGAGGGCCAGAGTGGCCGGATCAGCCGGACCCGCTACCGTGGGAGATATGTGCAAGGCCCATCGGATTCACACAATGGTGAATAACCACTAGGCAGAGCACCAGTCGAATGTGCTCGAGATGACAAGTACTGTCACTGACCAGACCCTTAGTATTTTGATAGACCCTGGTGCTACAGAGAGTTTCATTTCTGGTGCAACGCTAAAAAGGATTAAGGTAAAGGTAGTCGAACAGGACGAGTTTAGCTTCGTAGAGATGGCTTCGGGAGCCAAACAGAAGGTTGGAGGAAAGGTTATGGGCTGTGCCCTTAACTTGGGAGAGTTTGTCACGAGGGTCGACTTGTATGTCACGATATTAGGATTTTATGACATCGTGATTGGTATGGATTGGTTGGAATCACATGAGGCGATACTCAACTGTAAGACAAAATGGTTGATCTTGGTCGATGATGAAGGACAAGGATGGGTGATTGTAGGAAGGAACTAGGGAGTATCCCTGAGGTTTGTCTCTTATTTACAGTTACAGAAGAGTATGCGCAAGGGGTGAAAGCTTTATGCAATCCTCGCGCTAAACGAAAAGGGAGTAGCGGAAGGTCTAGAACACCTTCCTGTGGTGAAGGAGTTTGCGGATGTATTTCCAGAGGAGCTGCCTGGGATGCCGCCGAAAAGGGAACTGAAGTTTACCATAGACCTGAAATTGGGGACTGAACTGATAGCAAGAACGCCTTATTGGATGTCGACCCTGGAGTTGCAAGAGTTGAAAATGCAACTGAAAGAGTTGTTGGACCTAGGACTGATACGTCCTAGCGTGTGATCGTGGGTTCCACCAGTTATTTTCATACGAAAGAAGGACGGATCGTGGAGGCTTTGCATTGACTACCATCAACTGAACAATGCTACGATCAAGAATCAGTATCCCTTACCAAGAATTGATGATCTATTCGATCAAATGAAGGGTGAGATAGTGTTCTCCAAGATCGATTTGCGATCAGGGTATCACCAGTTACGGATCAAGGAGGATGACATCCCTAAGACTGCCTTTAAGACAAGATTTGGACATTACGAGTTTACTGTTTTACCATTTGGATTGACAAATGCCCCAGGGGTATTCATGAGTTTGATGAACGGGGTGTTCCGCGAGTACTTGGACAAGTTCATCCAACTATTCATTGACGATATTTGGATCTACTCTCAGACGACGGAGGAGCATGAAGAGCACTTGTGCTTGGTACTATAGTGTTTGCGAGAGCACAAATTGTATAGAAAGTTGTCCAAATGCTCTTTTTATCAATCGAGGATTCACTACTTAGGGCATGTCATCTCCGGCGAAGGCATCGCCATGGATCCAGCCAAGGTTGAGGCTATTATGGAATGGCCTGCGCTGAAAAATGTCACAGAAGTGCATAGCTTTATGGGTTTAGCAGGATACTATCGACAGTTTGTCGAGGGATTTTCGAAGATAGCAAGTCCGATCACGGAATTGCAGAATAAAAAAAAAGAAGTTTTTTTAGATTGAGAAATGCACGAAATCATTTCAAAGGCTTAAAGAGTTGTTGACAACAGTGCTGATACTAAAGGTCCCTGACATGGACATAGACTTCTTGGTATGCACTAACGCATCCAAGGAAGGTTTAGGCAGAGTCTTGATGCAAGACGGACGAGTGATTGCTTACATTTCGAGAAAACTGAGAAGGCATGAGGAGAATTACGCGACGCACGATTTGGAGTTATTAGCCATTTTTTATGCCTTGAAAGTTTGGAGACACTACCTTGTTGGACGAAAATTTGAATTAAAGACTGATCATTGTGGACTACAACACATTTTCACGCAAAGCGACCTGAACGCGCGACAATGGTGTTGGTTGGAATTGCTTAGCGAGTACGACTTCGAGATTACTTACATAAAGGGAACAGTGAACCGAGTGGCGGATGATTTGGGTCAGAGGCCACGCATATTTTCGGTGTTGCCTCTTCAGACGAACCTACATGAGAAGATTCTCACTTTACAGCATGACGATGACTGGTACAAAGAAGTCGAGGATTTTATCGGACAAAACACAATGATGGTACCCGGATATGAGGGATATTCGTTTGATAGTGATGGTTTATTGAGGTTTAGAGGTCGGATTTACGTACCTCCAAATGACAAGTTGAGGATGTTGATCCTGAGTGAGGCCCATAGAGCAGTTTACATGGCTCACCTAGGAGTTACGAAGATGAGGGCAGACCTTAAGCCCTTGTTCTTCTGAAAAGGAATGAAGGCCGACATAGTCAACTTTGTGGCTAGATTTCTCGAGTGTCAGCAGGTAAAGGCTGGACATAGACACCCGACAGGATTACTTCAACCGCATGCTATTCTAGAATTGAAATGGGAAGTTATTTTGATGGATTTTATTGTTGGATTGCCACTGACGGCAAGGAGACACGACTCAATTTTTGTAGTAGTAGACACTCTGACGAAAAGTGCTCACTTTATTCCTGTGCGTACGACGTATCAGGCACCTGACATAGTGAGATTTTTCATCAGTGAGATTGTGAGGCTGCATGGCGTGCCTAAAAAGATTATATTTGATCGAGGATCGGTGTTTACTGGACGATTTTGGACAAGTTTCCAAAAGGCCTTGGAAACTCAACTTAACTTTAGTACTGCGTATCACCTAGAGACTGATGAACAGACCGAATGAACAAACCAAACCTTGGAAGACATGTTGCGCATGTACGTGATGGACCAACAAAAGCGTTGGGAGGAATTCTTGCCTCTAGTAGAGTTCGCTTACAACAACAGTTACCAGAGCACCATTAAGATGGGGCCTTTTGAGTTCCTTTATGGGCGACCGTGTCGGATGCCCCTGAGTTGGGATCGGCTTGAGGATAGGGTCCTGGTGGGACCAGAAGCGATCCAAGAAATGGAAGAGCAGATGCAAATCATAAGATAAAGGATTAAGGAAGCACAGGATCGACAGAAGAGTTATGCCAATGTGCACCGAGTTGACCGTAGTTACGAGGTCAGCGATCGAGTCTTCTTGCGGGTTAAACCACATAAGAGTTCGATCAAGTTTGGAAAGGAAGCTAAACTCTCTCCTAGGTTCGTGGGACCTTTAGAAATTGTGGAGAGAAAGGGGTCCGTGGCCTATTGACTAGCCTTGCCTGATTCTTTGAGGCGTATGCACAATGTTTTTCATGTATCTGTTTTGAGACATTATGTTAGTGATCCTACACACGTGATTGACATGAGTTCCTTGCAGATAACGAATGAGGGAGCGCTCACGGCTGAGCTAGTCTACATTTTAGATCATCGCAATCGACAGTTACGATGTCAAACGGTAGATCAAGTCAAGGTCCAGTGGGACAATTATAGTCCGCACTCGACGACCTGGGAGGACGCATATGATATGCGCCAACAATTCCCATTTTTGTTTGATAGATAGACTTATGATAATGTGGTACTTAAGATATGGTGGTACATTTATTTCGGCATTTATACTGAGAAAATTCGGGACGAAGTTTAGACCAAGAGGGGGTGTATGTAACATCCCGCTCTGGCGCGCTTACAAAACTTATTATTTGAGGACACTTGCTCGCAAGTGATCTGGACTTTTCTGATGTTAAAACATTTTTACTCGATTATGATGCGTTATGATAGATGACATGATGTATTACTATTGTTATATATAGGTGCTATTGACTCAGTTTATTTGAGTGTGTAGGGTTTTTGACCTGGAGTATGCAGAGGCATCAACGGAACCCTTAGACTCCGGATTGAGTCAGGGAGTGTGATATTTGAGTTGATTTATTTACCATGATATTTATTGATTTGATGATATGTTGCTGACATGTTCTGACATGATGGTTGATGATGCAGGCTGACGATAGCTTGCCAACTAGACTCACATATGGAGTAAAGGGGCCATACATGATTTCCAGAGAGGTTGAGGGAGAGGTGTGGACATCAGCCCTACCACAGCCTACTAGCACTCCCACCGTGGCTCGAACTGTAGGTTAATGATTACCTAGTTCGAGAGGATCCACGATGCCGTGAGGGCAGACTGCGACAGTTGCTCACGATGATTCTAAGGGGCGCACAATAAGGCGGGGGGGCCTTATTCCTTAGAGCCCTTAGTCTCCCACAAGTTCACCTAGTAGAGTGTTGACTCCAGGGGTTATAGATGTCTACCAATCAGTCAAGTTAGCGAGTGGCACCCTTGGAGCACGTGGTGCATCCTGAAGGGCACGTCGCACAAAGAAATACAAGTCAACGAGTGGCACCCTTGGAGCACGTGGTGCATCCTGAAGGGCATGTCGCGCAACAGAAGCAAACGAGGCGAGTGGCACCCTTGGAGCACGTAGTGCATCCTGAAGGGCATGTCGCATTGATGATGATGATGAGACAACCTAGATGACCCTAAGACCTTAACGCCTGATAAAATTCTTAAAATGACTCCCCTAATTAATTGTCACCCAATTCAAATCTAAACCTAAATTTAAAACACCTCTAAGATAAAATTTTGATTAGCCTTAAGAGAAGACCCTCCAAAAATAAACTTAAGGGCGTAAACTAAAGCCCTCCTAGTGTTACTTAAAGTCTTCTTAAATTAAAGGGGGGTAAAGTAATGAGGGAGATAAATTAATTGAAACCCATGGTTTTTAAATGATAAAGAAGAAATAAAACTAATTAAAGTGTGGGAGTATAAAAGTTAGGATTTTAAAAATATATCGAAAAGACTATTAAGCACATTTATCATTTTGGGTTTAAAAAAAAAAAGAAGAGAGAGAAATAAATAATAGAAATAAAGAAACTTGTAATAAAGGAAACTTAATAATGGAAAGTAGGGGACCTAGGGTAAAAAGAAAAAAGGAATCAACAATTAAGGAGTTACTAAAAATCAACAACTTCATTTTAGAAAAGTTATTAAAAGCATGAGAGGGGATCTAGGAACCCTAGGAGTAATTTTAGGAGCGACTATAAGGGGGGTGAGGGAAATGAGTCTTTTAATTATTAAAAAGAAATTAAATTTTGGAGAAACATGGGGGATGAGTGACACTTGGACGACAGAGAATATTTATAGGATTGTCATTAAAAATTAAATTAATAATGATTTAGAAAAGTAGGTGGGTCTCAAATTTCTATAAAAGAAGGGGAAAATAAGGAAGATGGGGTGAACGGTGAGCATAACGTTACACTGCCAGATTGTGGCTTGGCTGGTTGCTTGTGAGGAGTTGGGAATTTCTCAGCTGTATTGGAGTGGTAGCTCAGCCTTGGAGGCGAGCTGAGAAGCTAGTCTTATCTCTGGATCATGTGTGGTCCCTTTGCGGCTCAGGGGGCTAAGGGGGAAGTAGAGTACCCCTAGCGATTGGCTGGGAGGTACCGGTGAGGTAGCTACGGTCGACAAGCAGGAGCGGCCAGGAGCGTGGGACAACAACCGAGGCGCGGGCATCAATCGAGGCGGTCGAAAGGGAAAAGGTACACGCGTCATTTAGTAGAGTAGAATGCATTAGGTTATGATTAGATCTTCTTATGTAATGGAAATATAGATGAATGAATGTTTAATTTCAATCGATGTTGGTTATCGTTGGGCTAGATGGTTGTTCTTTAATTGATTACATCCAGCAGATTGTTGTGTTTTTAAATGTTGCTGCAAAATTTTACTGTGTCACCTTGAGTAATCCTCCAGCCTTGTAATTTTCTTTTCTTCTCCATCCCCTATGGCTAAATTCACTGTGTATTGTGTTACTAAAAAACTCCTTCGGCAATTTCGTTTGGAATGCTTACTGCGATGTAGTTCTGAAAATTTGTTTGGTTAAATTGTTAATGAATGTGGATTTCTGGAATTTTCGTTTGTATATTTTGTTGCTGTTGTTGATGATAATGACTTGTTTTTGGGGAAAAGATTTACTGTGTGGGTTTTCTTTTGTGTTATTGGGTGTTTTTATTATATACAGTGGGCATTATTATATTGAGCATTCTGCATTCGATTTGGCACTCCTGGAGATTGATTCGACATTTTGCATTCTGGTTTTCAATTCGGCATTCATGAACTTCGATTTGGCATTTGCAATCTGTGGCTGAGCATTCATGAACTCCGATTGGGATTTTGCATTCCGGGTTGAGAATTCTGCATTTCAATTTGGCATTCCTGGAGATCGATTCGGCATTCTGCATTTTGGATTTCGGTTCTGCATCCTTGGATTTCGAATTGGAATTTTGGGAGCTCGATTGGGCATTCTGCATTCTGGAATTCATTTATGCATTCATAAATTTCGATTGGGCATTTTCCTTCTGGGTTTGGGCATTGGGCATTCTGGATTCGATTGGCATCCATGCACTGTTGATTTCATTTTACATCTGTGTATGGGCATTTTTTTTATTTGTTGGGGAAAAATCCTCTCTGTGGGCGAATGGGGAGAAGGACCATTGAACTAGCTCGTGTATCCTTTAAATCTCAGCGACTTACCCTTAAAATTTATCTGCGCGGTGGGGGAATGGTAATCTCGCATGTATCTCTTGCCCTACGTTTTTTTTCTTGTAATTAAAACCTCTGTGTTTAATGGCGTTTACTCTGGGCGCATGGTCTGTGTTTCTCCTTCAGAACGAGCATCATTACCTTTGCGTTTTTATTTTTGGGTCTGCGTTTCTCCTTCAGAACGAGAAACAGTACCCTTAAGACTCGCTCTCTACCTTCGCGAATGGCCTTGCTGAAAACTGTATAAACTAATGTTTGCAGGTTGGTTTAAATTGACGTTATGGCATGATTTTCGGTTGACTTAGTTACTGCTATTCTGTGGATTCTTTCTAATATAAATGCAATAGAAAATGTAATCTTGATTGCGGTACTAATATGGTTTTCTTTAATGACCCTTAATTATTAAGTATAATTAATTTAATAATATAATCCTAAAAGATTAGCTAAACTGTATTTATGTCTTAAAATAACATTTCTAATTGATTATTATTAAATAGTTG
>ML780869.1:760209-771632 GCA_009831015.1 Picea engelmannii | reverse complement strand
TTTTAAAAGAAACATATCGCTATTTTATACATTGTCTTTCTGAAAGTCGATACCTTTATATGTGACATTTTTAATTATGGTCATTTTTATATATGGACAGTTTCTAACCATGATGTCACATGGTTATTTTATTTATGACGTTGATTATAATGATGAGGTTATCCTTCTATATTGACCTTAGTGTAAGGGTATTGGTTGCAACATAATATAGAGTGTAGTTGAGTAGATAACTTACAAGAAGGAATGGTGTAGTTAATATTGCATTATTAAAGAAATTTATGATCTTAAAAGATGTCGAATTGTGAGATCCTCCTGTTTATTTGAGTGTTTTTATTTAGTAAGGTCATTGTAGATCTTATGATTGTAGCATATAAGAGGGATTGAAATGTTGTGTCATGACATCGGTACCTTGCTGAAGTCTCTTGTCATTACAATTTGTGCGGAGTAACTTCAGTATAATATATCGTTAAATTATGTAAGGGCAGGGTTAGTTCATTATAAAATAAAACGAAAGGTTAGTTCTTTTTAAATTAAAACGAAAGGTTAGAGTTGATATCATACAACGTAATAACTTTGTCATTTTATTAAATGCTAAGGAATTTTAGTGTTTGACGACTTATAAAATGAAGGGTGCCCTGAACTAAGTACCATAAACTTTTAAGATTTAGTAAATGAGGAGAGTTGTTGAATTTAAATAATGTTGAACTTGGGTGTTCATTGTCGGAGCCCTTCTTGTCATGCGCCTTTCATAAAGGACGTAGTCGTCCTTCTTGTTTATGTTGTACTTGATAGTATTCAGTGGGTTGCTGGGTCGGTTGTGTCAGGCGGGATTTAGACACCTTCAGTAGCCCTATCATATATGTCTGTGTGTATTTTTCTGGGTAAGGAATACAGTGCCATATCAAGAGTATTGGGCCCTTTAAAGGTAGGGTTTCCACTCTTGCGACATACCTGAGGGGATTACTAGTTTCCGCCTGAGTAGTTGGCCAAGAGCCTGTCTAATCTTCTTTCGAGAAGACATATGACTAAAAGACCTGCTTTTCTGTGTAGAAATAGTACGCTCTACTACTATGGATTCTTCCGTCTATGACTGTACTGTACATACCACCTTATGTCATTTTCTGCTTACGACTGCTAGTTGTACGCCTTATGTCTAGGGGCGTTTATTTCTTGTTGTCACTGTGATATGTCGGTGTCGTCTTTTTGTGTTCATCTTGCTTGTGTCTTGTTCTAGGTCGGGTTACTAGTTTCTGCCTGAGCAGTTGGCCAGGAGCCTGTCTAATATTTCTTTAGAGAAGACATAAGACTAAAATCCCTGCTTTCCTATGCAAAAATAGTAACCCTAACACCATGGATTCTTCCCTCTGTGTTCTTACTGTGCACCCCCAGTATGTCTTAATGTTTGTGTTGCGCGCCTTATGCCTATGGTCGTATATTGTTGCAGTTACTCATTGTGTGCCTTCAGTCTTCTTGTGTTGAACATCGTGGTTGTGTCTTGTTGGTTGTCGAGTGGCGACATAGAGTCAAGTGTGTTGTCACTTCTACACGCGTGCACACACCGTAAAAAATAAAAAAAAATAAAAAAAAATTGCACCTGTTTTTAGAGTTGTTGTCATAACAAGGAGGTCATTACAACCATAAATTTCACTCCCTCAAGCTTACATATCTCATAGAAAATTGAAAAAAAATGAAATTTCGATGAGTATGCAACTTGTATCTCTACCATATAGGTTTTTCATCCAAAAGACTTAAACATATAATCCATAAAAAAAAATCGAGAAGTTGATGAGTAAGAGGGATCCAAAAATATATGTTCTAACATGACCCAAACTTTCTTATCTTTCCAATATATGAATAGACTGGCCCCTTTTTGGTTTCAAGTAATGTTGACATGTATAGTGTTAAGCCCAATAGATTGAGGAATTACAACAACAAGAAATTGAAATCTTGAAACTTACTATTATGGCTAAGATGAAAATAAATGTTGCTAATTTGAAATTGAGAATATTATAAGTTGCATGGAGATTTAACATCAAGGTATTTACAAATCCCAAGCATTTGAATGGCTTCAATATTGATATAATCATGTAGTACTCATCCATGATAAAAATCAGATTACTCAAGAGTGTAATCACAAAAATCAACAAATCCAAAAGATAGAAAGATGCTCTCCAAGAAAATAACAGGCCTGAAATCCCATTGAATTGGAAGTTCTAGGATTGATTTTCTTAGTCAACCACTGGATTAATAAATAAAATGATTGATCCCAAGAAAATTTTCTGAGAAATACATCAATAATAATATTGATATAAGTGTTATCCATAATGTTAAAACATGCATCTAGACAATCTAAAAGAATATATTGTGTTTCTTTGTATAAAAGGGAACATGGATCAAGTAATCTGCAATATTGAAGGTAATATTGTACTAGAAAATCTAATGGAATAGAGCATAAGATATGTGCAGACAATGCCCATAAATTAATACTAAAAGTACTGAAATAAAAAAAACTCAAAAGAAATAAAAATTAGCTACGATAATTATGCTAAGAAAAATCTATACAGGTAATTATGTTGGTTGAAAGTAACCAAAGAAAAATAGTCAATGTGAAAGCAACCATTTGGATAACTCCAAAACTGTGATAAAATAATCATCTAAAGAGATTACAAGGAATTGGAATGGGATTGGATTTCAAATGGGAAAAATTTAACAATTAATATTGGCATCCACTATGTATAGGACAACAAGATCAACACTCTTATTCTATCAAGCAAAGTCTTCAAATTAGAATCATGTAGATATTTAGATGGAACAAAATTGAGTACTCATTTTCACCATAAGAGGGACTAAATATAATCATGTATTTAAAAGATCCCAATTGTAAGATGAAAAAATTCTTGAAAAGGATTTGACATGGTGAACATGCATAGAATCAGTGATCTGAAAATTACCCTAGCACAGAGGAAGTTTTGACAATGAAATGAAACATTTTTTCCATATATAAAAATAAATTTAAAAACCCAATCAAGGGAAAAATTTAGTGGGAAAGACTTCTATTTATTTCCACCTCTTGCCAAGAGATCCATTTACTAATCAGGAAATAGTAATAAAAAGAAAAGACAAACATAAAACTAATTAAAAACTAGGAAGTAAAGCTATCTTATGCAAACAAAATACACTAGCCTATTTTATCCTACTATTATCCTACACTACACTGGTTGAAAAGAATGACCTATGTAAATTCATAATTCCAATGTATCCATCCCTCTAATCCCAATCATGAAAACTTGTGTTCATGACAAAATATTAGTGACAGAGCTTGGAATAAAAATAGATTAAAAGTAGGAATAATTAAAACTTGAAAAACTCTATCACTATATTAAAATTGTCACTGTGATAATTCATGGGAACATTATATGAATATGATTCCTCCAACCATGCTTCAATTCTATCATAAAATCTAACATGACTAACATAGAAATGATGGAGGGAGTCTACATGAAAGTATTATACCAAATGAGAACCATGCCTAGAATTTGGATGAAGTGTACTTGGTGAAAGAATAATTGTGTTGATATACTTGTTTATCCTTGAAGACAAACCAAAAGAATGAGTTCCTAATATAACCATCGATGTAGACAAAGGTTCATCATTGTATTGGAAAGCCTCCCTGGACTCACACTTCAAGCAACCATCAACATTAGACAAATTAGTGAAATCAAATGATATACATGGACTAGAATCCACCATTGTATGATAAATATCTTCAAGGTAATGGTGGAAGTCACTAACATTAACAATCTCAACCAAAGGGCTACTTGAACAAGAAGACTCTCCACTAATCATAATTGTAGATGGCATAGAAGAAGACATGATCTGATATACATCGGCTACAACATTTCCTTCATTCCATGAAAAGGGTTGATAAGGCATAGTAGTACTAAGTTCATCGGAATATGCCTTATCCTCTCTATCTTTTGTATGCACATTACCACCATTAATTAATTCAAAAGGGGTCGACCCTATTGAGTTTATTTGAATAGGACAATGGGTGGCTTCCTACAATATCAAACCATTGAAGAGATTAGGATACAAAAAATAATAAGTAGAAGAGTTCATAGAATTAAAAGCTTCTCTTGAACAAGAAATATTTTCAAAGAGTGACTCTTTAAATGGTAGTTCCTCCTCCTTATGAAAATCAATGATTGATTGTGAGTCGATAGGCTCCACACTAGGCATGGTTTAACAGTCAACATGTTCTTCCACAAAATGGTTTTCCTCTTTGAAACAAAAAGTGAATTGTTGTGATAAAAATGGTATGTCTTGTATATTTATTTCTTCTCCTCGAGTGAAAAAACCATCATTGTTTTATTTCTCCTGCATAATATGAGAATCTGAAATATCTTTCAACCTATGCTCATGGTTAGAAGAGAGGAGAAAATTAGAAGAATCCTTAGAAAAATAAGTTTCAATAAATGGTTCACCAACAATAGGAAGACATTCTTAATCTATCTCGATTACACTAGGAGAATTTATAACAATGAGACAATTTAAATTAAAAGAAACTAATTCCAAATTATCCATGGTTGAGGAAGAATTCATGTCATGAGTGCCCATATTTTCTTCATTAAAAAAAAATCAATATTCATGTCTTTCCCTATAGCTTACTCTTTTATTTATTGTAATGGAAAAAATTACGTAGGATAATGACAAACTAACATAACCATTGGTGTGACCCAAAGTGTCTTGTTATCAATAAGAAAACCCTCCTCTTGGGCAAGTACACAAAATCTGAACTTGAATTTACAACACAAGAGGTCTATTTTTCATCACAAGGAAAGAAAGAGGGGATGGGTTGGTGAGAGGATACATATGCTTCTCCCAAAGAATAATTATCTCTCTGATATATATCCCCCATAATGAATAAATATCCATATATGTGGAGTCCAACTAAACCATTAACACTTTCAATATTTTCATTTAAATCCAAATCAGCATGTAAAGGAAAGCTAAGACATTATTTAGATTCTTCATCTACTAGCTCATATGGTTCATTCGTAAGAGAAACTAAACAGGAAAACAAATCATTGGTAGAGGGCCTATCATCCAAAGTAAATCTATGGAAAAGATGAGTAAATTGTTTGATAAGAAAATATTAAAGAGATTCATCTTTGTCCTTCCTAAGCTTTAATATCTCTACACATAAATCATCATAGTCACAATTCTCAAAATAATGCCAAAATTGATGCATAAAGTGCTCCCATGTGTGAATAGAGACAACTGGCAAGGTCTCACACCAGCTCTTCACCCGACCTGTAAAAGTGTGACTAAACAACCTATAAATGACACTTACATTAGTAATATTGTGAGAACAACAAAATTTCTAGAATTTAAAATCATGTCCATATGTAGTTGTCTCGCCTTTGCCATAAAATTTAAGTTGCAACAAGAAATGTAAAATATTTCTAGGAGGTTTTGGAGGTATAATACTAGAAAAACATCTCTATAAAGGGATATGGGATGGAGTCACTATTAAATTAATAAAAATGACTCCACAATCTCATCTTGTCATCTAGTCGTCCTTCTAGCAACATTTCTATTGACGGGTCTGAATGGCATGTTAAGAAGGTAAGGGAGAACGCTTGATGGCAGGTCCCAATTAGACCTACTCTCATTTGGTGTAACATTTTTGAATAATATGTGGGCTTGGTTTCCACTAAGAATTAATATAATAAAATGGGAAAGATAACGAACTATCCCCTACATAATCCTAATTACTCTAAATCTAATCTAAACTCAAAGAAAACTAATCTAGGTTGATTACGTCTAATATATCCCACAGGAAAAAAACTAATGGATGAGTATGGTGAAAGATAATACCACTAGAACAAAAAATAATTCATGTATGTCAATGGTAGGTGAAAATAATAATGCTAAAAATACATCAAATTTCTTAAATGCATTCATAACATTATTTCTATACTCATAAGGAAACATATGACAACATGAGTATATAGAATAGAGTGAAGAAATAGTTTATACAACATAATTCAATACTACTCAAGAAAAAGAAAAATGCACAAAGAATAATCTCGTGTACAACTACCAAAATCACAAGTTTCCAGAATGCCTCTTGCTCTTCATTCATTTAGAGGTAATAGTACACTATTTCATTTACAAAAGGCAAAAGTCCCCCATTACATCTATCAAGTCCTCTTTTATAAGATGAGAGAGACTCTTCAACTCTAGTGACTATTCACTTCATTTTCCCTTTGTTTTGTCATTTTACATTTTCAATTTATTTTACATTTTCAAAAATGAACATGAGGGAATTACAAACAGAAGTTGAAGAGACTACTGAGTGGTCATTTTCACCCTAAGGCAACTTACAAATTATATTCATTAAAAATGTTATTGACTCTGCTTGTTGGTGTCATATTCTACCCCTCATGATGTTTCTGAGTGTTTTTAGTGTTTTTTGTGCTAATTAATATCATCCCACCTCCTTATCCTCTATATTATCCTTCCATTGTGCTCTCTTTTGTTTTATTTGGATTCCTGTAGCTTGAGTTGTGAATGCTTGAACACTGCAAAGCTTGTTCTTTAATTAAAATTGGGCCTCTTATGTGTTTTTAATTTTCCAAGAACTTCAACCTTCAATCTATCAATATTTGTTGGGCCATCATGTTCTTCTCTCTTATATATTTCTGGTGAGCTATCTCAGACCTAATTTTGTTTCCTATAGCCCCAGATATGGTTGTCTGAAGTTTTCCCATGCAATTTTCAGCCAAATTCATGGTGTTCTATTATATATGATTTCTGATATTTTCTATTAATATTATGGCCTGAATACCTTTACCCTTTCATTCCTCTACTTGATACCTTTCCAACGAGGTATCATGGGCTCAATTTTAACACATACAATACAAGATATGTATGTTTGAAAAACGATGCTCAACAACCCTTGATTATGCCTATGGGTGAATTTGGGTAATTGATCCTTAACCTAAAAATAAAAATCCTACATGCATAAGAGAATTTAATATTGAGTGGTTTAAATGGGTTTATCCCTTTCAACTATTTTGAATAAGAACCTAGAGCAGGGATAGGACCTATGGCTTGTACTATAATTTTGGCTAATTACCATTCTATAAATTAGGAAAATAATTTTTAAAAAATAATTAAATTAACCTACATAAAATACAATTAAAAAATAAAATTAATAACATTTACCCCTAAATCTATGTGAAAACAAAAATTACTAAAATTAAAAATAAGAAAGTATTCACCCACCCATGTAAAATTAGAAATTAATAAAAATAATAAATATCCCCCACTAACATGAAATATAGTCCAAAGTCTTCATCTTGGGAATGAAATTCCCCAACCCAAGGTATTCAACATGGGAATGAAATTCAAATGGGTACACGTATGTCGTTGGAGGTGAGACTTAGAATTATCCTGACATCAGTCTTCAACTCACACTCTTGACAATGGTAAATTACAACGATGGTAGATGAAGAATATTAAAATAAAATTTCCCAATGGGTGCACACTCTCCAAAATATTATTATAATCCCCCATTGACATATTTAAAATACATGGTTGTCGGAAGGGTTGACCGGAATGGTGGTAGGTCTTGGAAAAGTAAACCTCGGTAACTTATCCGACGATGGTCTTTAGCTCCCAAAAATGAATAGTACATAATACTATATATGTTGTGTGCACATTTCCTCACGAATATTATTAAAATAATGATTATATCAATGGGTGCATGTTTCCCAAAAATAATATTCCAACCAAATATATTAAAAAAAGCATAGTCGTCAGGGTCTCTTGGTATGGGAGGTGGTAAATCTTAGTAAATCCTCCAACGAACTAGGATTCTTATGGGTAATTTCCCCTAAGAAATAAATATTAAATACTATTATTCCCATGGGTGTGAGTCTTCCAAAATATACATTAAATTCCCTTCTAAAGAAAATATATTAAATGGATGGTTGTCAGGGTATCTCATTGAAAGGTGAATTATTGTTCTATGGTAACTCTCCAATGACAAACGATTCCCATGATAACTATTAGTATTAAAGTAATACACCTCCTCCCATAGGCATGTCATGGTTCCACTAATCAGGGTTCCGCACCTAGGGGCCAAAATTAGGATTAAGTTAAATCAAGTAAGTTTTGAGAAACCAAGTGTCAAGGTGAGTAGTTAGATCATATGGTGGTCAAGAACACTCAGATTTAGATGCAACGAAACAAAAAGCGACCAAGGGAAAGAAGATGACATGTCATGCGATGAATCAACATCACAAGTAGCAATGAATAGATAAAAGGAGATCGACGCCAACTGGATGCATGACGTGGATCAATCTAGTCGAGATGAAAATCTCATAGGGCATACCTACTAAGATTGTAAGAAGAAGGAATACGACCAGATTAAGGAATAGGTCGTTACGCTAGGACACAATGCACGATATTAATTTTGATAGATAGAAAGCAAACATTGGTGACGAAACGACAAGGAGCTACAACCAACAAGCTCAATGGTATTTTATCCTTGGTTTTGAAGAGAGGGAAGACCCAAAAAGGAACCTAGTAGAAATCAGTCTAAAGAGGATTGGGAACATGCCTATGAGAAAGTTGGATCCACTACCACATATTGAAAATTTTGTGATGACTACGTGGAATGAAAGTATCCTTTCGTCGCAAAATTGAAGATAAAGAGTTGAATTTTTACATTTTTTTATAAATCTAGCCTCTGTTCATCTCTCTTGAGACAAAATCAGTTGTACAAAGATGAAACTTGCGATGAACTTTTGTTATCTTCGCAAGAGAAATGATCCAATGATGAATGTTACACTATTTGACAAAGTCAACATTGATCATTACACTATTTGACAAAGTCAACATTGACTTGGTCAATGTTCGTTGTGCTTGCGACAAAAAATATATCTATAAATATTTTGCAAATTAGAGATGTTGTGAGAATCTTGATATAACAACAACAGTTCAGAAAGGGTATTTTTGTGCGGAAGAATGTCACAGAATATTAGAGGTGGGAAAAAAAGTAAAGAAGGTGAAAAGGGTGATGGTAGATGTTATTGGCCTTGCAAAAAATGTTACGACAACAAGCGAAGTAGAAGTGATTTTTTTTTTTTTGTTTAAGGGTAAGAAGGAGACGACGACAAAAGTTTAACCTCCCCACTGACGATGAACCCAAGCACGCAGTCTAGGAAATAGGAAACTAAGACACCACGCACAGGCACAAGGGCAGCTAGGAGAAACATGCATAGAACAACAAGGATGAATGACTACCCACCCAACACAAACATGACCACACCTACAAGCTAAGGGACCACATCCCCATATCGACATAATGACCTAGAAGAACAAAGACAGAACCTCAAGGCGCGCGAACCAAACACCTGAAGGCAATCAACCCATGCGCCGAAAACAACTTGCAATGCTTGACAACACTCTCATAGAATGCACTAACTCTGGCCAAGTTCTTGTTCGCCGCTATCCCATAGGGCATGCCATGATCCCCTCTTCAGGAATCATGCTGTTCCCAGGAGATAGACACGTCAAAAACCTTGGTGCAAACATAAGCTATCCGGACCGAGGAATTTAGATGATCTGATGTGCTAGGAGCCGAATACTGATAAGAAAACCATACCCAACCCCAACAACAGGTCGAAGAGACACCAGAGGATGACTATTAGGGAAGACATGACTTCGTCAAC
The DNA here is from genome assembly GCA_009831015.1 of Picea engelmannii. Lineage (NCBI taxonomy): Eukaryota > Viridiplantae > Streptophyta > Pinopsida > Pinales > Pinaceae > Picea > Picea engelmannii. The sequence goes on along the minus strand of ML780869.1, from coordinate 761,886 downwards.
TACCCAACTCATTCATCAAGTCTAAATTAGTCAACAGTTACAAATTGTTTTTGACATTGAATATCCATCTAAATTTAGCAAGTCTAAATATAATTTAGTCTTTAACTCACCAACTAATTAACAATTAATAAAATCCAATCGACCATTCCACTTTACACATTAGCCATTACTTTCAATCTAAATAACATCACCTTTGAATCAATTGACAATTCTACATTACAATCATGCATTAATTTCAATCAAATTAACCTCAATTATGAATCAGTTTGGCAATGATGCATTATAATTGAATCATTAACTACAATTTAATTTAGCAAGTTTAATCTATACTTTGGTCAACACTCCTAATCTCATTTCACCATCTAAATGGGTAATTCTAATTTAATCCCCGAAATTACAATCTAACTATCAATTAACAATATATAACCACATTAGCCGCATCAATGTAAAATGCTACAATATAACACTTGTAATCAATTAAATTTACACATGGCATCTATCTATAATAACCGTACCAAAAATAACTAGTTGTCTATAACATTAAGAAGGAAACTGCTGACTGTGAACATCGTTGTAGCAATTGACATCACTGTGGCAATTAATATTAAGGAGGAAACTGCTGTCCATTGACAGCGCTGTAGCAATTAGCCTGGCAATTAACATAGCAATTAACCTGACCAATAACATGGCTGTAGTAATTAATGTTTGGCAGTGAGAGTGTTGGGTATGCTCAATTTGAAGGAGAATAAAAGGTAATACAGATTGTAGAAGGATCAACTCATGGTCATTCAACAATCAATCATAGTCAACATTTAAGGAAAACTCGTGGTCACACCAGCAACAAAAAACAGTCATAATTAAAGGTAAATATCTGTCCTTGTTAGAAAAATAGGACCGCGGAGCAATAAAATAAAAAAAATGCGGAAACAAAACACAGAAGATACACAATACAAGAGAGACACAGATTTACATGGTTCACCCAGTGTGGGCTACGTCCACCAGAGAAATTGCCAGGTCCTTTCTTTATTATTATCCAACAAAATGAAGGGATACAACCTACAACAAAACCCACTGTAACTTCCTCTTCTTTCTCTCATAGTCTCCTCTCTCAGAATACAATACTTGCCAACTTACATAGCCGCAATACATTTCCCTCATAAAAGAGGGTTGCCTTCTAGGGAAAAAAACCCTAACATAATCTCTATCGTTAGATCTACGACCTTATAATGAACGGTCTAGATTTACAATGAAATTACAATATACTTTTACAAGGAAATTTTTTCTTCGGGGGCTTCTCCCCCGAACCCCCACTGGGGGCCTTCTTGCCCCCAGACCCCGTAGAGGGGGTACCCCCCCTCTCCACTCCCTCGTGTGGAAGAGTGTACATACTTCTGGGGTGTAAATACTTCATGGGGTATAAACATGACTGAAAGTAAAAGACCTCTAAATCAGGAAGATAATCAGGCTCCACAACCAACAATCTCCCACTTGGAGATTGATCTCAACAATTCCACCGCTGTTGTATATGTTGGAATCTGAACCTTCTTGGACCTGGCAAATTTCTCATCTTCATATTCATTCTTGAAGACCAACTGAAACTGAGAAAGAACTCAGTTTCTCCCTGGTTACTCCCTTTGTTAACATGTCTGCAGGATTCTGGCTAGTGTGTATCTTTTC
>ML780869.1:719402-731188 GCA_009831015.1 Picea engelmannii | reverse complement strand
TATTTGATTGAATAATTGGTGATATAGAAGGCGATGACCTGGATGTGTTATGGTGATGTTAGGGTAATATCTTTAGGCATGCTAACTCCTGAATGTAGGATCCTTAATTCTAAGGGCACTCAATCGTCATGACTCAGCAAACGAGGATTGAATTTAATTAAGTACATATTTAGGACTGGGGCGGTAACTCGCCATTTAAAGGAAACGAATGGAGTATTTGGTCTATGATTTATGTCCATGAGTCTCTTTAGTGGTTGGTAGATGTCAAGATCCTTCTGACTTGCGTCTCCCGTAGTGGTCATGGTTGTCCTTGTTTAGGCAGTACTTGGTCGTCTTGCCTTGCATGGTCTACTTGTGTCTTGTTCTAGGTCGGGTTACTAGTTTTTTCCTGAGCAGTCGACCAGGAGCCTATCTAATCTTCTTTCAAGAAGACATAAGACTAAAAGCCCTGCCTTTCTATGCAGAAATAGTAAACTCTATTATTGGATTCTTCCTTCTGTGACTGTACTGTACTTAACACCTAGTGTCATTTTCTGCTTATAGCTGCTAGTTGTGCACCTTATGTCTAGGGGCATTTATTGCTTGTTGTGACTGTGATTTGTCGGGATCGTCTTGTTGTGTTCGTCTTGCTTGCATCTTGTTCTAGGTCGGGTTACTAGTTTCTGCCTGAGCAGTCGGCCAAGAGCCTATCTAATCTTCTTTCGAGAGGACATAAGACTAAACACCCTGCTTTCCTGTGCAGCAATAGTAACCCTAACACCATGGACTCTTCCCTCTGTGTTCTTACTGTGCACCCCCAGTATGTCTTAATATTGTGTTGTGCGCCTTATGCCTATGGTCGTATATTGTTGCAGTTACGCGTTGTGTGCCTTCGGTCTTCTTTTGTTGAACATCATGGTTGTGTCTTGTTGGTTGTCAAGTGGCAACGTAGAGTCAAGTGTTCTTGTTACTTCTACACGCGCGCACACACCTTAACAAATTTTTTTTTTCACCTGTTTTCAGAGTTGTTGTTGTAACAAGGAGGTTCTTTAAATAAAAAAAAGTGGGGGAGGGTGCAACACTAGGACTTCTCGGGAGGTCACCCATCCCAGTACTACTCTAGCCCAAGCGTTCTTAACTGCGGATTTCTGATGGGATCCAGTGCATTAACATTCTAGTAACTCATCCAAAATTTTCCAGTAAACAACCATTCTATAGGGTTAAGACAACCATTCTAGTAACTCATCCAAAATTGTCCAGTAAACATTGATCCTCGATCAGATATAATCCTCTTAGGTATGCCATGCAGCCTCACAATCTCACGGATGAAAACTCTAGCTATGTCAGGTGCCTGATACGTCGTACGCACAGGAATAAAGTGAGCACTCTTAGTCAGAGTGTCTACTACTACGAAAATCGAGTCGTGTCTCCTTGTCATAAGTGGCAATACAATAATAAAATCCATTGAAATAACCTCCCATTTCGATTCCAGAATAGTGTGTGGCTGTAGTAATCCTGCTGGGTGTCTATGTTCAGTCTTTACCTGCTGACATTCTAGACATCTGGCCACATAGTTGACTATGTATGCCTTCATTCCCTTCCTGAAGAATAAGGGTTTAAGGTCCATCGTCATCTTCGTGACTCTCGGGTGAGCCATGTATATGACTCTATGAGCCTCGCTTAGGATCAACATCCTCAACTTGCCATTCGGTGGTACGTAAATCCAATTTTTAAACCTCAATAATCCATCGTCGTCAAACATAAATCCTTGAAATTTTGGGGTACCATCATTGTGTTTTGTCTAATAAAACCCTCGACCTCTTTGTACCAATCATCGTCACGATATAAAGTTAGAATCTTATCACATAGATTCTTTTGAAGAGGCAACACCGAAAAGATGTGTGGTCTCTAACTTAATGCATCTGCCACTCGATTCACTATTCCTTCTATGTAAGTAATCTCGAAGTTGTACTCGCTAAGTAATTCCAACCAACGCCGTTGTCGTGCATTCAAGTCGGTTTGCGTAAATATGTGTTGCAGTCCAATGTGGTTCGTCTTTAGTTCAAATTTTCATCCAACAAGGTGGTGTCTGCAAACCTTCAAGGCATAAACGATGGCTAACAACTCCAAATCGTCTGTCACATAGTTCTCCTCATGCCTTCTCAGTTTCCTCGATATGTAAGCGATCACTCGAACGTCTTGCATCAAGACTCCTCCTAAGCCTTCCTTGGATGTGTCAGTGCATACCAAAAAGTCTGCGTCCATGTCAGGGGCCTTTAGTATCGGTGCCATTGTCAACAGCTCCTTGAGCCTCCTAAAATCTTCGACGCATTTCTTGGTCCAAATAAACTTATTTTTCTTCTTCTGAAATTCCATGATCGGATTTTCTATCTTCAAAAATCCCTCAATGAATCGTCGATAGTATCTGGACAAACCCATGAAGATACGCACTTCCGGGACATTCGTCAGTGCAGGGTATTCCATAATAGCCTCAACCTTTGCTGGACCCATGATGATACCTTCGTTGGATATGACATGCCCTAAGTAGTGAATCTTTGATTGATAAAATGAGAATTTGGACAATTTCCCATACAATTTTTGCTCTCACAGACACTGTAGCACCAAGCACAAGTGCTTGTCATGCTCCTCTGTCATCCGAGAGTAAATCAAAATATCATCAATGAACACTTGGATGGACTTGTCCAAGTACTCGTGGAACACTCCATTCATCCAAATCATAAATACCCCTGGGGCATTTGTTAGTCCAAACTGTAAAAAAATAAACTCGTAATGTCTAAACCTCATCTTAAAGGTGGTCTTAGGGACATCATCCTCATTGATCCATAACTGGTGATACCCTGATCACAAATTGATTTTTGAGAGGACCGTCACACCCTTCATTTGATCGAACAGATCATCAATCCTCGACAACAGATAATGATTCTTGATCGTTGCCTTGTTCAATTGACGATAGTCAATAAAGAGCCTCCACGACCCATCCTTCTTTCGTATGAAAATAACAGGTGCACCCCACAGTGACATGCTTGGACGTATCAATCCCAGGTCCAACAAATCCTTCAGTTTCATTCTCAACTCCTGTAACTCTGGGGTTGACATCCAATAAGGCATTCTATCGATTGGTTCAGTCCCCGATTTTAGGTCTATAGTAAAATCCAATTCCCTCTCCAACGACATCCCAGATAACTCCTCCGAAAAGACATCTGCAAGATCTCTCACCATAGGAAGGTGTTCTAGAACTTCCACTACTCCCTTCTTGTTTAATGCAAGGATCACATAAATCTTACATCCCTTTCATGCTCTTTTGTAGCTGCAAGGAAGAGATGAACCTTAGGGAAACTCCATGGTTCCATCCCATGATCATGTGTCTTTTTCCCTTATCATCGACCATGCTCAATTATTTTTTCTTATAGTTGAGTATCGCCTCATGCAATTTCAACCAGTCCATACCAATCATGACTTCATAAGATCCTAATATCATGACATACAGGTTGGCCCTGGTGACAAACTCTCCCAGGTTAAGGGTACAACCCGTAACCTTTCCTCGAACCCTCTGGTTGGCTCCTGAAGCCATCTCTACAAATCTAAACTCATATTGTTCGATTGTCTTTACTTTAATTCTTTTTAACGTTGCACTGAAATGGAAACTCTCGGTAGCACCGGGATCAATCAAATACTAAGTGTCTGGTTAGGAATCGTACCTAAGGTCTCGAGCGTAGTCGACTGATGCTCTACCTAGTGGTTATTCACCACTGCATGATTCTGATGGGCCTTGCCCAAATATCCCATGGTAGTGGGTCTGACTGATCCATATTCTCTAGTCCTCTTTACTAGGAAGTCGTGTTGGAATGTGGCTCACCACATTCCAACATACTTTCTTCGGTCCAGTAATCTCGGTACCCAAATTAGAAGCTAAATTCCAATGCTAAGGCCAACACAGACTTGTTTACCTTAAGTTTATAGGTGAGGGTGCGGAGAAGACCGAAGAAAATCCAAAAATGGGCCTCGTACTCGGCTCCGTACGATCGCCCTATCACAAGTCGTCGAACTAGTTGAGCTGAATCTCAATGAATTCCTCAGAAAGATACCTCTTTTGGAACCATTCCTGGAACAGTTCCCATGACACATTGTTGATGGCCATGTTCAAAGTGGTAGGAGCGTCTTCCGCCATAGAAGAGCATTCCTCTTTAGTTGAAATACCACCATGTGGACCTTCATGTTGGAGGTCATAATCGTGAAGCGTGAAGCATAACGTCTTTCTCTACAACCGTGCCTCAACAACACAACCATCTGTGACACTCGAGGAATCGGTAACTCAACTCTCTTGAGTTCTCGGTGGATGCTAACAGTACTAGCTAGGGAACATTGTGGACCCTCCGAGGTATAGGTGCCCTGGCCTCAACTTAGCACTGATGGTGAATCAAGGCCCTTGGACATTACCTGGAAGGGCCTTGTCAGAAAATCATCATCCCTTACAATAAGAGAATCCATTCCAAGGACTTGCTCCTTCCCTTGGGGTTTCTACTCTGAGGGTGTGGGAACTTCAGGAGGCGTTGCACCTCCTCCCACGACACCACATTGTGAACCTCTGAGGCATCCTCTAAATGCGATCACCGCATAGACACATTAAGGTTTTTAAAGAATGCAAGGGTTACTACTCACTGGTTTATTACAGTGGAAAGCCTGGAAATCCATAGTCGTAGGGTTGAACCTACTCTGATACCATATGTAACGACCCCATCGTTACGACAACAAGTGAAGCAGAAGTGATTTTTTTTTTTAAGGCAAAGAAGGTGATGACGACAACAATTTAACCTCCCCACTGATGACGAACGCAAGCATGCAGTACAAACAATAGGCAACTAAGACACCACGCACAAGCACAAGGGTAGCTGGGAAAAAAATGCATAGAACAATAAGGAGGAATGAATACCCTCCTGACACAAACATGACCATTCCTACAAGCTAAGGGACCACATCCCCATCCTGACATAATGGCCTAGACGAGCAAAGACAAAACCTCAAGGCACGTGAACCAAATGCCTGAAGGCATTCAACCCATGTACCTAAAGCAACTTGCAATGCTTGACAATACTCACACAGAACGCACCAACTCTGGCCAAGTTCTCATTTGTATCTATCCCATAGGGCGTGCCATGATCCCCTCTTTAGGAATCACGCCATTCCTAGGTGATATATGCGTCAAAAACCTTGGCACAAACATAAGCTATCCGGACCGAGGACTCTAGATGATCCGATGCTCTAGGAGCCAAATATTGATAAGAAAACCACGCTCAACCCCAACAACAGGTCGAAGAGACACCAGAGGATGACTACTAGGGAAGACACGACTTCATAAACCACCCAACCCATTCATCAAGTATAAACTAGTCAACAGTTACAAATTGTTTTTGACATTGAATATCCATCTAAATTTAGCAAGTCTAAATATAATTTAGTCTTTAACTCACCAACTGATTAAAAATTAATACAATCCAATCGACCATTCTACTTTACACCTTAGCCATTACTTTCAATCTAAATAACATCACCTTTGAATCAATCGATAATTCTACATTACAATTAAGCATTAATTTCAATCGAGTTAACCTCAATTATGAATCAGTTTGGCAATGTTGCATTATAATTTAATCATTAACTACAAGTTAATTTAGCAAGTTTAATCTATACTCTGGTCAATACTCCTAATCTCATTTCACCATCTAAATGGGTAATTCTAATTTAATCCCCAAAATTACAATCTAACTACCAATTAACAATATATAACCACATTAGCCACATCAATGTAAAATGTTGCAATATAACACTTGTAATCAATTAAATTTACACATGTCGTCTATCTGTAATAACTATACCAAAAATAACTAACTATTTGTAACATTAAGAAGGAAACTGTTGATTGTGAACATCATTGTAGCAATTGACATCACTGTGGCAATTAATATTAAGGAGAAAACTATTGTCCATTGACATCGTTGTAGCAATTAGCCTGTCAATTAACATGGTAGTTAACATAGCAATTAACCTGACCAATAACATGGTTGTAGCAATTAATGTTTGGCAGTGAGAGTGCTGGGTACACTCAATTTGAAGGAGAATAAAAGGCAATACAAAATGCAGAAGGATAAACTTGTGGTCATTCAACAATCAACCATAGTCAACATTTAAGGCAAACTCGTGGTCACACCAGTAGAAAAACGTAGTCACAGGTAAAAGAAAATTTGTGTCATTTCATCAAAAAAACACACTCAAATTTAATGGCAAATCGTTGTGCCACACCTCAGCATACGCAGACTACAATTTAATGGAAAATCGTGGGCATTTAAAAACAACTTAGTCAATCGTTTTAATATCAAAATCATGGGCGTTAACAACAAACTCAATCAATCTTTTTAATAGCCAAATCATGGGTGTTAACAACAAACTCAGTCATTATTTTTAATATCCAAAACATGGGCGTTAACAACAAACTCAGTTAATCCTTTTAATATCCAAAACGTGGGCATTAACAACAAACTCGATCAATCCCTTTAATAGCCAAAACGTGGGCACTTCAATGACAATATCAGACTCGTTTTAAATGGAAAATTGTGGTTTATCTTTTTCATTTCCCGGATGCCAAATGAAAATGCATACAAGAATGACCAAAATGCCCTTCCCTTACCTAGATACCAATTATAAAAACACAGACATGAATAACACAATTTTTTTTTTTTTCATTTCTAAGATACCAAATATAAAAATGCAAACAGGGAATCAAATCTTTTTTCCATTGTCAGAATACCAATACAACATAGACAGGAATAACAAATAAAAATAAAATTCCATTCCAGGATACCAATACAAAAATGTAGACATGAAATCAATTCGTTTTTCCATTGCCAGAATACCAATACAACACGAACATGAATAACAAATAAAAAAACGTTTTTCCATTCTAGGATACCAATAAAAAAATGCAGACATGAAATCAATTCATTTTTCCAATGCCAGAATACCAATACAACATAGACAGGAATAACAAATAAAAACGTTTCTCCATTTCTAGGATACCAGTACAAAAATGAAGACAGGAAATCAAATTGGTTTTACATTGCCAGAATACCAATACAACGTAGACAACAGTAAGAGAAACACAAGGATCCAATGGGAAAAGTCATTGAAATGATCGTAGGGATTCTATCAGTCAAGGCATAGAGAAAAACCAACAAGGATGCAAGATAATCCATATACAGAGGTCTTTGCTAGAAGGCGAAAGTCAAATAATCAACCAAGGACAATAACAGAGGTAGATGGATGGCAAGAACATCCTTCGCTCATCATCCATGCACAGAAAAGTAGGGCATTGAGATCCATAGGTCTATTAACGCCGAAGCGACCACTGTAGATCAGGCTCCTGGCCGACTGCTCAGGCGAGGACTGGTGAGCTAGGGACGAAAGGAGAAAACAACCACAATCTTCACAAATCATTACACCATAGGGCGGTCAAGATATGTTGGGAAACGAAGGCTATGAGAGTCAATTAATCATCGAGCTAGGATATGGAAAATTTTAGTTATCAACTAGAATGATAAGGCAATCAATTTACTTACCCAATTAAATATGCAGATCCAAATCATAAATCCTACTACAATCTACCATGAAAAAATAAAGAAAGCGTATCGTTGCCTGATCGCCCTCTCTAAGTTGATGTCTCGCACACTCCATGAAAATCCCACTTGCCGACCGATGAGACTTCATCGGTACCTCCCAACCAACACTAGGGGTAATATTCTCCCCCCTTAGCCCCATGAGCTGCAAAGGGGCCACACACACTAATCCAAGAATCAACTAGCTCCTAGCTCGCCTCACAAGGCCGAGCTACTACTCCTCGATGAGCTAGGTATCCCAACTCCCATAGGATAACTCAGTCAAGTATATATTTCTGCAGCGTAACATTACGCAAAACATAATAGATCCATCATCCTTCTCCTCCCTCCATTATACTGAGTTTCGAAGTCCCTTACTTTCCCAAAATCCCCTTTTATTTAAAGTTTAGTAAATTAATTCATAAAAATCCTCCCTGTACATGTGTCACCCATCCACTTCATTCCTCCAAAAACTAATTTCTTTAATTAATTAATTACCCTTATTTCCCTTACCCACCTAGAGTCGCTCCTAGAATTGCTCCTAGGTGTCCCCAAATTCCTTTACAGGTTTTAATGACTTTCCCCATTATTAATTTGCTAGTTCAGTTTAAAATAGAAAGTTATTAAATGGTAGATACCTTACTAAGTATGACTTTCTGCGTTTTCCCTTGTGTTTCCATTTTCTTTTTATGTTTCCCTCTTTTACTAGTTTCGTAATTATTTTAGTTTTCCCTCTTTCCCCTTTTTATTAAACTCAAAAAGGCATGTGCAGAAACTTACCCTTTTCCCTTTTTATTTTTAATGAATAAATATTTAATTAGCATAATATAGTAAAACAATTACTTCCCTTTTTAAAAATTTATCCCAAAATATTTTTATAAAACAATTAAATTGCTAACTCCCTTCTTGTCACAAGATTAATGAATATTTTTTTTTTCTCTAAGTAAAAAAGGTGGTGCCTGTCATATTACCATAATCAAAATAAAAAAACCAAGACTGTGAGTGATGCTAGCTGTCCCGCCTGAGAAGGAAACCGGGACAGCTGGGCATCTATGTCCATGTGTCACACTGTGTGCATAGTTGGCAGAATTAACAGAGTTAATAGTGCGACGTCCTGCCCGAAGGAAACCAGGACTTATGGTCGCAGCATGAAAGCTGGTTATTCTAACTAGAACTAAGACAACCAGGAAACTAGCTAGCATAAGACAGAAAATATAACAACAACAACAAAACCAGAGTCGAGTTTCAAGCATGAGGGAACCTCTGAACCGAGCTACTTGTCCTAGACCTCGGAGTGCCTCCATCTCGCAGGGAACGAGTAGGTGCGCGCAAAATTCGAACATTGTTTCTTTGACGATGCTCTGGAGTGTGCCGTAAAGAACATGTCAAGTCGCTGGTCCATGCATGCTAGGTGGAAGATTTGATCGTCCAACTTGTTCCTGATTTCAAAAATGAGATTGAGGTATCCCCAATCGACTGCAGGTGGTTGCTCCAGGCGGTGGCTATCCATGCACTCCTCCTTGGTGGCCGCATCTGCTTCCTGTGTCCTGTGTTGTTTCCGCTTGCATCTCGTCTCCTCCGCTTCCTTGGTGGGCTCGGGAGGAGCCTCCTCTTCCATGTAGCAGGGGGATTAAGGCTTCTCAGTGGTGGCTATGGAGGGGTCGGGCACCTTACTTGCAGGCTGTTAGATGTTGTGCGAGCCAAAGCTCGTGCTTGGGTTCCAGTGCTTCGAGACCATGAACAGGGTGTGCCCAGGAGGGATGGGTGGACCACCTTCCAGTATGACCTCTTCGACATATGCCATTGGAGGCGTACGTGGTCTCGTCTTTCATCGTCGAGATTCTATCGCCAAAGCTCTCTTGAAGGTCTTCTTTCGTTTGCGCCGAGATTCCACTGCATACCAGGCCGCTCCCTGTCACAGTCTCCCTCGAGCTCGGGGCATGGCGGGATCCCTGTGGAAAGACTGAAGGCTACCTATGTCTGTCAAATTGCTTCGGAGGAAAGGTGGGGTTGCCGAGTGTGGCCACTGAGCCAGAGAAACGGGAGAGAGGCTGTCGTGGCTCTGGTTCACCTGTGAGACGTAGGATTCCCGGAGCGAATTTCTATGTGGTGTCGCTACTCGGATAATGAGCGCTATTATCAGCACAATTTTCATGTCCAAAGCATTAACCATTGCCATTAATCTCTGCTGGGTAGTTCTCTGGTGAGGGGTACCCTTCACTTGTGTGAGGGGCCTCATCAAAAGATTTCTCCTGCTCTGATGCATGCGGGTTAATGGTTGAGGTGATACGATCCGGTGGATGCATTAAGGCTGCGTCCCGACTCGTTCCCACATGGCACTATCGCGCCACTTGTCACCCCATCCGGGGAAGATTAATGAATATTATCATCATTATTTATTTTATTTTTATTTTTACACACACACACACATATTATTATTATTATTATTTTAAATAAATAGATAAAATTTTACCACCAGTATAATTTGGACCTAGACTTTAATTTTCGTACTGGGCAACATTTTATTAGGTGAATTGTTTTTAAAATTTCTTATCACGTTATTCATCCTAAGGCCATCTAAGTTCATTCCTTTATCATTAACAATGTGACGTTCTCTTTAGGACGCACTACGTGCTCCAAGGGTGCCACTTGCCTCTTCACTGACTTGGTAGACATCAAAAACCCCTAGAGTCAATACTCTGCCTGGTGAACTTGTGGGAGACGAAGGGCCTCTAAGGAATAAGTCCCCTGCCTTATTGCACGCCCCTTAGAATCATTGTGAGAGACTATCATAGTCTTCCCTCATGGCATCGTCGATCCTCTCGAACTAGGTAATCGTTAACATACAGTTCATGCCATGACGTGAGTGCTAGTAGGTTGTGACAAGGCTGTTGTCCACACCTCTCCTTCAACATATCTAGTAGTCCTACATGACCCCTCTAATCCACATGTGAGTCTGGTCGATAAGCTATCATTAGCCTGCATCATCAACGAATCATGTCAAAAATATATCCAAAATCATATCATCTAATCAGATGCACTAGTATCAAATATAAAACAATCAAACCCTAATAGTTCACTCCCTGAATCGATCCGGAGTCTAAGGGTTTCATCAATTCCCCAACATCCTCGAGGTCCAAATCCTGCACACTCAGGAGAACTGAGTCAATAGCACCTACCTAAGTCAGTACAGTCAAATAACATATAATCACATCCATAATGCCTCATGATAATAATCAACAGTCAATGGCATATTAATCCATCTCACTTTCCAGCAAGTGTCCTCGAAGAATAGGTTTTCTTAGTGTGTGCAAGAGCAGGATGTTACAAACATCAGGCGATGACACGATAAGGAGCTACAACCTACAAGCTCAATGATATTTTATCCTGGGTTTTGAGGAGAGGGAAGACCCAAAAAGGAACCTGGTAGAAATCAATCTAAAGAGGATTGGGAACAAGCCTATGAGAAAGGTGGATCCACTACTACATATTGAAAAATTTGTGATGACTACTTGTGATGAAAGTACCCTTTTGTCACAAAATTGAATATAAAGAGTTGATTTCTTACATTTTTTTATAAAGCTAGCATGTGTTCATCGCTCTTGAGACAAAACCAATTGTATGGAGACGAAACTTGTGACGACCTTTGGTTATCTTGGCAAGAGAAACGATCCAATGATGATTGTTACACTATTTGACAAAATCAACATTGATCGTTACACTATTTGAAAAATTCAACATTGACTTGGTCAACGTTCATCGTGCTTGCGACGAAAAAAAATCTATAAATATTTTTCAAATTAGAGATGTTGTGAGAATCTTGATATAACAATGGCAGTTCATAAAGGGTATTTTTGTGCAAAAGAATGTCACATAATATTAGAGGTGGGAAAAAAAGTAAAGAGGGTGAAAAGGGTGATGGTAGATGTTATTTCCCTTGCAAAAAATGTTGCACTACACGTTTCGTAAGAATTTTAATAGCAACAACTAAAAAACATTGTAGGAAATATGGGCACATTGATGGGGGATCGAATGAATATCGTCTTGTGGTAATTAACTATATATTCATTATTTTTAACAAATATTCAAACAATATATATATATATATATATATATATATATATATATATATATTGTTTG
>ML780869.1:699697-719381 GCA_009831015.1 Picea engelmannii | reverse complement strand
TTTTATGGTTGTTTGTAATTATAAAGTTAGAGTGGCCCTCTAACTTTCTGTAGAATATTGCACCAAGTAGTAGTAGAAATGATGTTGTACAAGTTGAGGAACATGATCAAACAAATGAGGATCCCATGGAAGAAGATAATGGGACAAATCAAATGATCCAAGATTTGTTTGCTCAGCCGAATGAGGATGGGGACAATGATGGTATTTATGATGAACCTCTATTTGAAAAGGTAAATAAATGACTTTATGAAGGATCAAGAGAAAATCTTCTCTCTGCTACATTATTTCTAGTGAACTTAAAGGTTATGAATAATTTCTCGAACACTTGTATGCCAAAGATCCTAAGGTATGTAATATGTTTCATCTCATATACATAAGTGTTGACTTTTTTCTTTTTCTTTTTTAGTGTTAATTAATGTGTAAAATAAGAACACAATTTTTATGATTAATATTCTTTAGATTAACTAGTTATTTGTTATGTTGTAGATTGTTAGGTGAATTTTTGTTACCAATGTCAAATATTTTACCTCACACATATCACTATTTGTATGCCATTATGAAAGACAATGGAATGGATTATCAAACTATAGATGCATGTCCTAATGGTCATATTATATATTATGGACAACATGCTTCGAAAATAGAATGCCCGCAATGTCTTATCAATAGATATCGAACCAATCAAGTAACAAAAAGGGTGCCTCGAAAGGTTCTTCATCATATTCCCATAATTCCACATTTGTAGCGATTGTTCGGGGGTGAAAGCATAGAACAATTTATGGATTACCATGCATGTAACAAAAGTGGAGATGGTGTTCTTCGAATTCTTGTTGATGGTTATGCATTTAAGGAATTTGAGAAAAAATGAGCATATTTCAAAGATGAACCTCATAATGTTAGGATTTCATTGGTAGCTGACGATGTTAATACATTCAGAGAGATTAGGTCTATTTACTCATTATGTGTCCTATTTTTGTTATCAACAATAGCATTCCTCTTGGGATGTCAATAAAGAGGGAGCACATAATGTTGACAATGATTGTTTCAGGTATTTGTTTACATCAATTTTTTGAATGTAACATTTTCATTTCTTTCATTTTTTGCATAATATATTTTGTTTATTAATTTACTTATATATACATATCATGGTTATAGTAATTATGTGTAATTTCAAACAATTAGGTAAGTTCCAAGTTAAGGATATGAATGTATATATCGAGCCTCTTATCAACGATCTACTAAATTTATGGGCTAGATTCAATATGTATGACATCTGCAAACCAATCGGGGAGAAGAAATTTAAATTTCGTGGAATACTTTTATGGACAATTCATGATTCCCCATGACTAAAAAATTTTTGTGATATGTAGCATTCTATTTCTCTTTAAATATACTATATAAGGTTTTAAATATATCATGTTGCATGTTTAGTTTTAAATAATCTCATCGTATAATTGACATTAATCCATCTGTTGCAGGTCTTCAAACAGAGGGTAAAATTGCATGTCCAATTTGTGCTCCTAATATGAAGTATTGTCATTCAAAAAGTTTAGGAAAGGTGGTGTTTGATTAGTATATGCACCTCCTCCCTAATAACCATAGGTATCGTACTATTGAAAAACATATTTTCAATGGGAAAGAAGAGATTGGTTTAAAACCACGAAGAATGGCACCTCACCTATGGAAATTGGAATATAATAGAAATCATCAAGGTACAAAATTTCTTTATGTATCGTATAAGTAATGTTTTGAATTTTTATTTTAATCATTGAATTTATTTTACCGTATTTGATAATTATTGTTTTGATTTATTTTATGCTTCATGAAGGCTTCCATCATGAAGGTATTAATAATGGGCTTCCATGAGAAATGAAATGTTATCCCACTCAATTCATGAGGTTTCCATACTATTAGGAGCTAAAAATGTCTCATTTTTTTGATACAATGCATATCGGGAAGAATGTGACAGAAACATTATGGTGAATCATAGATGGTATGAGGGATAAAGAAAAAAAAATCAAAATTTGTACTAACATTCACGAAGCCAATCTTGCAATGTGAAGTGTGATATGATCAAATAGAGATGGAGACCGAAATAAACTTCCATGGTTATTAATAGAGAAACAAAGCAATGATGTAAAATAGCTCATTTAGAGAATTGAATTTCCCACGGGTTTTGCTTCAAACATAAATAATATCTTAAGGGGTAAAAAAACATGATTGGAATACTTTCATTGAGGTAATAATTTTGGTATACATATTTATATATTGGCCTTATACATATTTTTATTTTTATTTTGTCTACTTTGGTCGAAACAAATAACGATTCATTTTTTTGTTACAGTATGTTCTATCGCTATCTCTCCCAAACAACTTTGAAAACAATGTCAAACAAGTTATATATGATCTTGGAAAATACATGAGGTAAGTAGTTGTGATTTATATGCAAAATGTTCTTTCAATTTGTTATTGTACTTAATGACATGTGTTTTACTTGTAATGTAATATATATTATGTTATGTTGAAACATGCTATTTTCTTGTGTCATGAACTCATGTAGATGGTTGTCATTGAAAGAAATCCATGAAGATGATATACAGTATTGGAAGAGAGAAATTCATCTGCTAATGTGTGAAATGAAAAAGTATATACCTCCAACATTTTTCAATGCACAAGAAAACTATCTCATACACCAATTTGAGGAGATTGAAATTTGTGGACCTGTACACACAAGGTCAATGTGGATGGTGGAGAGGAACTTGAAATCATTGAAGGCTTTGGTTAGACAAAGAGCACGTCTTGTGGGTTCTATGGTGGAGGAATATATGGTATATCAATACATGGTTTATATTAGTCAGTATCTTCCTAAATTAGCAGCACCAACTATGCATGCAATGGATTGTGTTTGGGATGTGAACTCCATCAAAAAAATTGAATATCGGGAGCACATGTTGGGGAAAGGTAGAATGAAAAAATGAGAGGTAATATATTAATAATTGTGGAGATTTATATTAATAAATATATTTTTTTGTTTTTTGTGTATATGATCATACTCATTAATATATTAATATATTTTATTTCATAAATTGTTAATATTTACCATGGTTATAACTGATATTTAAAACTACTACATATTGAAAAATCCACGACAACTACTTGTGACAAAAGTACCCTTTCGCCGCAAAATTAAAGATAATGAGTTGAATTTTTATTTATTTTTATAAATCTAGCCCGTGTTCGTCGCTCTTGTGATGAAACCAGTTGTACATCTCAAGAGAGACAAACATGAAGATAGTGGAGTCCCATATCTCTTACGAATTCCTTTGGTTATCACCACAAGAGTGATGATTCAATGATGACTGTTACACTGTTTGACAAAGTCAACATTTGTCGCTCTTGCAAAAAAAAAAATATCTATAAATATTTTGAAATTAGAGATGTTGCATCAATCTTGTTAACACAACAACGATTCAAAGAGGGTATTTTTGTGAGGAAGAATGTCACAAAATATTAGAGGTGGGGAAACAAGTAAAGTGGGTGAAAAGGGTGATGTTATATGTTATTGCCCTTGCAAAAAATGTTGCACTACACGTTCGTAAGAATTTTAATAGCAACAACTAAAACACGTTATAGGAAATATGGGCACATTGATGGGGGATCGAATGAATATCATCCCGTGGTAATTAACTATATATTCATTATCTGTTTTTATATTGTTGGTTTTATATAAAATTAATTATATATATATATATATATATAATTAATTTTATATAAAACCAACAATATAAAAACAGATAATGAATATATAGTTAATTACTTGTTTGAATATTTGTTATACACACTAATTTTGCATGTTTTTTTATAATTATAAAGTTAGAGTTTCCTTCTAACTTTCTGCAGAATATTGCACCAAGTAGTAGTAGTAGAAATGATGTTATACAAGTTGAGGAACATGATCAAGCAAATGAGGATCTCATGGAAGAAGATGATGGGACAAATGAAGTTAATTATCCCATGGAGGAAGATGATGGGAAAAATCAAATGATCTAAGATTTGTTTGCTCAGTTGGATGAGGATGGGGACAGTGATGGTATTTATGATGAACCTCTACTAGAAAAGGAAAATAAACGACTTTATGAAGGATCAAGAGAAAATATTCTCTTTTCTACATTGTTTCCAGTGAACTTAAAGGTTATGAATAATTCTTCAAACACTTGTATGACACAGATCCTAAGATATGTAATATGTTTCATCTCATATACATAAATGTTGACTTTTTTCTATTTTTTTTAGTGTTAATTAATGTGTAAAATAAGAACGCAATTTTTACGATTAATATTCTTTACATTAACTAGTTATTTGTTATGTTGTAGATTGTTAGGTGAATTTTTGTTACCATCGTCAAATATTTTACCTCACACATATCAAAATTTTCATGCCATTATGAAAGACATTGGAATGGATTATCAAACTATAGATGCATGTCTTAATGATCATATTATATATTATGGAAAACAAAATACCTGCAATGTCTTCTCAGTAGATATCGAACTGATCAAGTAACAAAAAGGGTTCCTCGAAAGGTTCATCGTCATATTCCAATAATTCCACATTTGCAGTGATTGTTAAAGTGCAAAAGCATAGAACAGTTTGTGGATTACCATGCACATAACATAAGTGGAGATGGTGTTCTTTGAATTCCTATCGATGGTTATGCATTTAGGGAAATTGAGGAAAAATGGGTAGATTTCAAAGATGAACCTCGTAATGTTAGGATTTCATTAGTAGTTGACGGTCTTAATGCATTCAGAAAGATTAGGTATATTTACTCTGTGTGGCCTATTTTTTTATCAACAATAACATTCCTCCTTGTATTTCAATAAAGAGGGATCACATAATGTCGGCAATGATTGTTCCAAGTACGTGTGTACATTAATTTTTTGAATGTAACATTTTCATTTGTTTCGTTTTTTGCATAATATATTTTACTTATTTATTTACACTTATATACATATCATGGTTATAGTAATTATGTGTAATTTCAAACAATTAGGTAAGTACCAAGTTAAAGAGATGAATGTATATATCAAGCCTCCTATCGACGAGCTACTAAAGTTATGGGTTGGCATCACTATGTATGACATCTGTAAACCAATCAGGGAGAAGAAATTTAAATTATGTGGAATTCTTTTATGGAAAATTCATGATGCCCCAGGAATAACACATTTTTGTGGTACGTATCATTCTATTTCTCTTTAATACTATATAATTTTTTAAAGATATCATGCTGTATGTTTAATTTTTAAATAATCTCATCATATAATTGACATTAATCCATATGTTGCATGTCTTCAAACAAAGGGTAAATTTGCATGTCCTGTTTGTGGTCCTAAGATGAAGTATCATCATTCAAAAATTTTAGGAAAAGTGGTGTTTGATGAGTATAGACACCTCCTCCCTAAGAACCATAGGTATCGTACTAATGAAAAACATATTTTCAATGGGAAAGAAGAGACTGGTTTAAAACCACGAAGAATGACACCTCAAATATGGAGGTTGGAATATAATAGAAATTGTCAAGGTACAAAATTTCTTTATGTATCGTATATGTAATGGTTTGAATTTTTATTTTAATCATTGAATTTATTTTACCATATTTGATCATTATTGTTGTGACTTCTTTTATGCTTCATGAAGGTTGTCATCATGAAGTTATTAATAATGGTATTCCATGAGGAATAAAATTTTATCCCACTCAATTCATGAGGTTTCCCTACTATGAGGATCTAAAAATAGCTCATTTGTTTGATACAATTCATATCGGGAAGAATGTGACAAAAACGTTATGGAAAATCATAGATGGTAGGAGGGATAAAGAAAAAATTGTCAAAATTTGTACTGACATTGAGGAATCCAATCATGCAATGTGAAGTGTGATCCAATCAAATAGAGATGGAGACTGAAATAACCTTCCATGGTTATTAACAAATCAACAAATCAATGATGTAAAAGAGGTCATTCAAAGAATTAAATTTCCCACATGTTTTTCTTCAAACATAAATAATATCTTAACGAAGAAAGGTGAATTTGGTGGGGTAAAAATACATGATTGGGATACCTTCATTAAGGTAATAATTTTGGTACACATATTTCCTTATTGGCCTTATACATATTTTAAGTTTTTTTTTTTTTTTTTTNGTCTACTTTGGTCGAAACAAATAACAATTCATTTTTTTTGCTACAATATGTTCTATCACTATCTCTCCCAAAGAACTTTGAAAAAAACATCAAACAAGTTATATATGATCTTGGAAAATACATGAGGTAAGTAGTTGTGATTTGTATGAAAAATGTTCTTTCAATTTGTTATTGTACTTAATGACATGTGTTTTACTTGTAATGTAATATATATTATGTTATGTTGAAACATGTTATTTTCTTGTGTCATGATCTCATGTAGATGGTTGTCATTGAAAGAAATCCATGAAGATTATATAAAGTATTGGAAGGGAGAAATTCCTCTGCTAATGTGTGAAATGCAAAAGTATATACCTCCAACATTTTTCAATGCACAAGAACACTACTTCATACACCAAGGTTAGGAGATTGAAATTTGTGGACCTATACACACAAGGTCAATGTGGATGGTGGAGAGGCACTTGAAATCATTGAAGGCTTTGGTTAGACAAAGAGCATGTCCCGAGGGTTCTATGGTGGAGGAATATATGGTATACAAATACATGGTGTATATTAGTCAATATCTTCCTAAATTATCGATGCCAATTATGCATGCAGTGGATAGAATTTGGGATGTGAACTCCATCAAAAAAATTAAAGATCAGGAGCACCTGTTGGTGAAAGGTAGAATGGAAAAAACGGGAGGTAATATATTAATAATTGTGGAGATTTATATTAATACATAAAATTTTTCTTTTTCATGTATATTATTATACTCATTAATATATTAATATATGTTATTTCATAAATTATTAATATTTACCATGGATGTTATAACTAATATTTAATATTGGTGAATATTTATTATTTTTTTATTTAGTTGCTCAAGATTGGGATGCACTGCATTTATACATTGCAAACAATCTTGACGAGATGAATGTACGGATTGAAATATGTAAACAACATCATGGTGGCAGGTTATCATGGAAATAACTTTCTGAATTGGTTAGAGAAACTCATCGTAACGGAGATGCCAATGTTACGTAAAGGGAAATTGATTTAGCATATGGTTTGAAAGATGGACATGCAAGAAAATTTACCCATTTTATTCAGTTATTTTATATTGTATTAATGTGAATACATGTGTACTGTCTTTTTCAAATGCTTTCCAAATTATATAAATATGTTAATTTATTAATTGACAATGCATCTTTTACATATCTGGCATATTGCAGTTCAAACACCACAAGGCTATGTGGTGCAATGGTCATAAATTTCACATCAAATAGTTGAATGAAACCAAGAAAACTTATGATAGTGGGATAACTGTAGTATTACAGGTCACTAATGTTTCCTCTAGGAGTGTCAGACATCCTCGAGAATATGAAAATAGATACTATGGGTATTTGAATGATATACTTGAGTGTGACATTAATTCCTTCAAGTTAGTTTTGTTTGGCGTTAAATGGTATAGGTTACGAATGCATGAACACGATGAGGAAAGAACTATTATTCAACATGCCAACGGATATAGAATGATTAAAACAATGGTGTTTGAAAGAGACAATAATCGCTATGTTTTCCCAAGCCAATGTTAATAGGTTATTTACTCAAATTTTCTAGGTGAGAGGGATTGGTCATTTGTTGTTAGATATGATCCAAGAGGAAGGCCAGTTAAGTATTATCATGTACAAGAATAATATGATATTGGAGAAGAAGATGATTCACCAGATCATACAGAGTTAGAAGATCATGTAGGGTCGACAGAAGAAGAAGATGAAGAAGATCATAATCCAGGTGTAGGAGACAATACAATTCTTGATGATGATGTCGATGAAAATAAGATCGAAAATGACATTGATGATGATGATGATATCGTCAATCCTTTCAAAATTGTTTCTAAACCATATGATGATACAAATGTTGAGTTCGATGAAGAAGAAGATACAGAATAAGGATGATTATACAAATGTTTTTGTAGTTTCTATGTAAGTTAATCTTACTAGGTTGCTTTCGATTATTTTATATTTTATAGATTGGGTATTGGGGAATTGAAAGTGATGTGAGGGGGAGGGAAGGGGCCATATGAGCTTCCACCTTCATGTGGTTGGCCTTGTTCAATAGAGGATAAATTATTCTTGAAACCAAGAGAAACTCATTCATTTGTATACCATCATGATCGTAGATGTCATCATTGTTGTCATGGTATTGCATCAACGAAGTTTTGATGAACATGTTTTTCATTTCTATAGAATCTTCATTGAAACTTTTTGAAAATATGAGACTTTGGCCCATGAGTTATGTGGTAAGAAGAAATTTCATTTCCAAACTCAAATATGACTCACACACTCACTCTATAGCTATGATATCGGCCTCGTTTCGTTTGAAATTTTTGTTGTGATGAAAAATCCCTCTTTTTTTTTCATTGTTTAATAAACACCATACAAATATGTCCTTGCAGTAATAGATGTGGGAATGTGTGTACTGTTGAAATAATTTTAAAAGGAACAATGAAAATACATTGTATAATGACTAGACATGGGAAATAATGATCTGTGAATAGGGCCAACGTTGAAATGTTTTCAAATTGTTTTTGTACACACTAAAATTTGATATGGATAGACTATTTGCATGCCTTAACGATATGGGAGGGTTCATGGACTCAAATTTGACTCACACACCCACTTGTTTCTATCATCAATTCATCATCATGTAAACCATAAACCCTATTTTTCTTTCAAAGTACAAAAATAGCTTGACACAGGTTTTAAGTTTGCATCAGCATTTCTTCATATTTCTTTCATGTTATCTATTGTATATAAAATGTATGTGTGTCATAGTTCTGATAAAAAATCCCTATTTTTTCATTCATTGTTTAATAAACACCATAAAAATATGTCCTTGCAGTACTATATGTAAGAACATGTGTATTCTAGAATGAATTTTAAAAGGAACAATGAAACGACATTGTACTATGACTAGACATGGGCAACAATGAACCTATGAATGGGGCCAACGTTGAAATTTTTTCAAATTATTTTTGTATGCACTTAAATTTGACATGGATAGACCATTTACATGACTTAATGATATGGGAGGGTTTCTGGAATCAAGTTTGAATCACACACCCAATTGTTTCCATCATTAACTCATCATCATGTAAACCATAAACCCTATTTTCTTTCAAAGTACACAAATAGCTTGACACAAGTTTTAAGTTTGCATCATCCTTTCTTCATTTTTTTTTTCAGGTTCTCCATTGTATATACAATGTATGTGTCTCATAGTTGTGATGAAAAATACCTTTTTTTTCCGTTCATTGTTTAATCAACACCATAAAAATATGTCCTTGCAGTACTAGATGCGGGAACATGTGTACTTTTGAATGGATTTTAAAAGGAACAATGAAAAGACATTGCACAATGACTAGACATGGGAAACAGTGACATGTGAATGGGGCCAACGTTGAATTTTTTTGAAACTATCTATGTATGCACTGAAATTTGACATGGATAGACTATTCACATGCATTAATGATATGGGAGGATTTATGGACTCAAATTTGACTCACGCACCGACTCGTTTCCATCATCAATTCATCATCATGTAAACCATAAACCCTATTTTTCTTTCAAAGTACACAAATAGATTGACACAATTTTTAATTTTTCATCAGCCTTTATTCGTTTTTCTTTCAGGTTCTTCATTGTATATACAATGTATGTGTGTCATAGTTGTGATGAAAAATCCCTCTTTTTACGTTCATTGTTTAATCAACACCATAAAAATATGTCCTTGCAGTAATAGATGTGGAAACGTGTGTACTGTTGAATGATTTTTAAAACAAACAATGAAAAGACATTGTATTATGACTAGACATCGACAACAGTGACCTGTGAATGGGGCCAATGTTGAAACATTTTTAAACTGTTTCTGTATGCACTGAAATTTGACATGGATAGACTATTTGCATGCCTTAATGATATGAGAGGGTTTATGGACTCAAATTTGACTCACATACCCACTTGTTTCCATCATCAATTCATCATCATGTAAACCATAAACCATATTTTTCCTTCAAAGTACACAAATAGCTTGACACAAGTTTTAAGTTTGCATCATGATTTCTTCATTTTTCTTTCAGGTTCTCCATTGTATATACAATGTATGTGTGTCATAGTTGTGATGAAAAATCCCTCTTTTTCATTGATTGTCTAATCAATACCATAAAAATATGTCCTTGTAGTACTACATGCGAGAACATGTGTACTGTCGAACGAATTTTAAAAGGAACAACGAAAAGACATTGTACTATGACTAGACATGTGAAATCGTGACTTGTGAATGGGGCCAACGTTGAATTTTTTTCAAATAGTTTCTGTATGCACTAAAAATTGACATGGATAGACTATTCGCATCCCTTAACGATATGGGAGGGTTTCTAGACTCAAAATTAACACACACACCCACTTGTTTCCATCATCAATTCATCATCATGTAAACCATAAACCTTATTTTTCTTTCAAAGTACACAAATAGCTTGACACAATTTTTAAGTTTGCATCAACCTTTCTTCATTTTTCTTTCAGGTTCTCCATTGTATATACACTGTATGTGTTTCATAGTTGTGATGAAAAATCCCTCTTTTTTCGTTCATTGTTTAATAAAAACCATAAAAATATGTCCTTGAAGTACTAGATGTGGGAACATGTGTAATTTTGAATGAATTTTAAAAGGAACAATGAAAAGACATTGTACCATGACTAGACATGGGCAACACTGACCTGTCAATGGAGACAATGTTGAAAGTTTTTCAAATTATTTCTGTATGTACTAAAATTTCAATGTGGATATAGTATTTGCATGCCTTAACTATATGGGAGGGTTTCTGGACTCAAATTTGACTCTCACACCCACCTATTTCCATCATCCGTTCATAAACCCTATTTTTATTTCAGAGTACACAAATAGCTTGACATAAGTTTTAAATTTGCATCATCCTTTCTTCATTTTTATTCCAGGTTCTCCATTGTATATACGATGTATGTGTGTCATAGTTGTGATGAAAAATCTCTCTTTTTTCATTCATTGTTTAATCAACACCAAACAAATATGTCCTTGCAGTACTAGATGGGGGAATGTGTGTACTATCAAAGGAATTGTAAAAGGAACAATGAAAAGACATTGTACTATGACTAGACATGGGCAACAATGACCTGTGAATGGGGCCAACGTTGAATTTTTTTCAAATTGTTTATGTATGCATTGAAATTTAACATGGATGGACTATTCACATGACTTAATGATATGGGAGGGTTTATGGACTCAAATTTGACTCACACACCCACTTGTTTCCATAACCAATTCATCATCATGTAAACCATAAACCCTATTTTTATTTCAAAGTACACAAATAGCTTGACACAAGTTTTAAGTTTACATCAGCCTTTCTTCATTTTTCTTTCAGGTTCTCCATTGTATATACAATGTATGCGTGTCATAGTTGTGATGAAAAATCCCTTTTTTTTCATTCATTGTTTAATAAACACCATAAAAATATGTCCTTGCAGTACTAGATGCGGGAACGTGTGTACTGTCGAATGGATTTTAAAAGGAACAATAAAAAGACATTGTACTATGACTAGACATGGGAAACAGTCGCCTGTGAATGGGACCGATGTTGAAATTTTTTCAAATTGTTTATGTATGCACTAAAATTTGATATGGATAAACTATTCACATGCCTTAACAATATGGGAGGGTTTATGGAATCAAATTTGACTCACGCACCCACTTGTTTCCATCATCAATTCATCATCATGTAAACCATAAACCCTATTTTTCTTTAAAAGTAGACAATTATCTTGACACAAGTTTTAAGTTTGCATCAGGCGTTCTTCATTTTTATTTCAAGCTCTCCATTGTATATACAATGTATGTGTGTCATAGTTGTGATGAAAATTCCCACTTTTTTCTTTCATTGTTTAATCAACACCTTAAAAATATGTCCTTGTAGTAATATATGCGGGAACATGTGTACTGTCGACTGAATTTTAAAAGGAACAATGAAAAGACATTTTACTATGACTAGACATGGACAAGAGTGACCT
Source organism: Picea engelmannii (assembly GCA_009831015.1). NCBI lineage: Eukaryota > Viridiplantae > Streptophyta > Pinopsida > Pinales > Pinaceae > Picea > Picea engelmannii. Next base: position 707,094 of record ML780869.1, on the reverse strand, counting down.
TTGAATAGGACCAACGTTGATTTTTTTTCAAATTGTTTATGTATGCATTGAAATTTGACATGGATAGAATATTTACATTCCTTAACGATAAGGGAGGGTTTTTGGACTCAAATTTGATTCACACACCCACTTGTTTCCATCATCAATTCATCATCATGTAAACCATAAACCTTATTTTTCTTTCAAAGTACACAAATAGCTTGACACAAGTTTTAAGTATGCATCATCCTTTTTTCCTTTTTCTTTCAGGTTCTCCATTGTATATATAATGTATGTGTGTCATAGTTGTGATGAAAAATCCCTCTTTTTTGTTCATTTTTTAATCAACACCATAAAAATATGTCCTTGCAGTATTATATGCGGGAACGTGTGTACTATCAAATGAATTTTAAAAGGAACAACAAAAAAAACATTGTACTATGACTATACATGGGCAACAGTGACCTGTGAATGGGGCCAACATTGAAATTTTTTAAAATTGTTTAGGCATGCACTAAAATTTGAATTTGGTTGTTAAGGCCATGGCTTTAAATACGTTATAATTTTAACCTCAAAATGATAAAGGGGTGCTACTAATAAAACCACTTTTTTATTTGGTAGTTGATTTAAGGATTTTGTTAGCAACATTATGAGTTGTGGTTGCAAAATATTGTAATTTTAACCCCGGGAAAAAAAGGGTGCCACCGGTTGTACCACTTTCAATTTAGGGTTGATTTTAGTATTTTTGACACAAAAATATGTGTTTTTATCACTAGAGTTATAGTTTTGAGCTCATAATTTTTGTTAGGTTGGTAACTATGTTGTATGTGGAAGATCGAATGTGTAACCAATGTAATACTACTTGTCGAGGTATTAATAGAGGTGTATAAGGGTGTCCAACTAGATGACTCCACTTGCATTCCTTAAGTGTATGCTTCCCCGACCACAATTTTACCTACTAAAAGATAGAACTTTGTGTTTAAATATGTTAGAGCACATATCTAGCTTAAAAAACTCTAAAATTCAAGCACATGTTGGCATAGGAAAGAGATTTGATAGCACTTGTGAAATTATATCCATTATGTTTTAAGATTTTTTTTTTTTGGTATGTATAAACAAATTTTATTGATCAACTAAGAGATATGAATTCCAACTCCACATTAACATGGCATGAATGTCCACTTTAACATGGGAATAAATATTTTAACCTTGTACCTCTCCCATGTAAAATAAAATGAATTTACCAATTTGTCACAGAGTAATCCCCCCTATAAGAAAATTAGCAGTTTAGGAGAACATGGGGATGGAGTTTGGTCCACATATGTGTGTGTATGAGTATTTTTATGTGTACATCACACACTCAATCACTACCTTATGTACCATATAGATACTTTAAGATGTTGGGTAAATATATCATTTTGTAGCTCATAAGGAAACCATGGATATGGGATCATTTGGTCTAGACATATATGTATGTAAATAGTACTCTGTGTGCCTCACACACTAAACCACTACCTTTAAGTACCCCATGGCTAACTTTAAACCAATACCTTTAAGTAACCTTCGATCCTTTGTTGCTTCATTTCCTTGATTCCAATTGGCCAGTTAGTGACCATTACATCATAATTCTATTTTAGGTTATGTTTTTAATATTGGTTCTAGAATTGTCACTTGGACTTGTAAGAATCAAAATTCCATTTATCTTTCTTCAATAGAAGTGGGGTATAAAGAATAATTTTGTGCAAGTCAAGAAACCATATTAATTGATAGATCCTTTAATTTGTGCAAGTCAAGAAGCCTTATTGTTTGTATGGTTTCTTTAATTTGACCCCACACAAAGTGACCTGTGAATGGGGCCAACGTTGAAATGTTTTCAATTTGTGCTTGTATGCACTGAAATTTGACACGGTTATAGTAAATGCATGAATTGATGATATGGGAGGGTTTCTAGATTCAAATATGACTCACACAAAGAATTCAACAATCAAACAACAAAATTGTAACCTAACTGTGAAGGAGATGAAATTATCCACCATCGTATTTTCCATCATCGCTATCATCACCACTTTGAAGTGCAAGCCAGAAAAGGGAAGTCTATAAAACCAAATATAACAATAAGAAATATTTGAATCCAAACATGGGAGGATTTTTCCCATGTTACCAAATAAGAGGACACATGTAATATCCCCTCAATGAAGAAGCACCAAGTAAAAGGGGCATTGTTATCAATAAAATGAATAATATTGAATATGATGATGTAAGTTATAGGAGTTTTTTTTCATGGTATGTTTAATATTTATGGATATTTGATTATTTTCTATTGATGTTGAAGAGGTGTAAAAAATTTCAATGGTGATGTTAAAGGTCCCCATAAAAGGGTGGTGGAGTAACATCCAAACTAGATTTGATGTAACACTTATGAACCTTGAAGGATTAGAATGACTTGAAGATGTTTTGAAATTTTGATGGATATGTTCTCTTTTGAGAATGATATACAATATGTCTTTAATCAATTTTAAGTATACGATAATTTTTGTACCAACAAAGGAGTACAACCATAAAATGAGACATTGACAACATGGATATTGAATCATCTTCAAAGGTTATGTGTTGTTCAATGTTTTTTTGGATCCTTATATTTAAGTTGTTATTGTAGTTACTTAGTTGGATACCATGGAGAATTCCATATTCACCACATTCAAAGTGGATTATGAGAAATAAAAAGAAAGCTTGAATTCATTGTAGGAATTCACTTGGGTATGTGTTCACTTGAGTAACCAGTGGCAATTTTCATGGGTTTTCTAGAAAAACCACTTGGGTATGTGTTGCTCCTTTCATTGTTGATCCAAAGTCTAATTTCCATCGCTCTCATTCCAAATGTAGAACATTTCTCTTGATCTTCATTAGACAATCACCAGATTGAGTACCATCTATTTGGAGACATCCACATACTCTCTATTTCTTTATGTAGAGGGTTGTAATTATATGTGTATGGGTTATTTTCCCATCTTTCCACTTAATTTTGATGAAACGTTGAAACATGTATTAGTTTTAGAAATGGGAATGCCTAGAAATGTGACCCTCCTCCAAATGGGTATGTTGAGGGATACATGGTGTGTGTGTGTGTGTGTGTGTGTGTGTGTGTGTGTGTGTGTGTGTGTGTGTGTGTGTGTGTGTGTAATAATAATAATAACAACAACAACAACAAAAACAATAATAATATTAATAATCTAATTTTAAGGTTGTGGCCAAGAAAACACCAAATTGGTGTATGAGATCCCTTGTTTGTGGGACAAGGGACCCCCTCCATATGACCATTTGACTGCTAACTTCTATAGAGGTATACATACCCTACCCCCACCATTGATCCTTTTAAATTTCAGGACATCTCTAAACTTCCTCCACCCAAAACTTTGCGGAAGTTGCAGAGTCTCCAAGGGAAATCCAGCTTCCTACAACGGTTTGTCCCTGACTATGCCACCACAATGAAAACGATATTATTTTACTGTATGGCCAATCCCATGATAAGCTCAGAAAATGTAAGTTTTAACCTTTGTGTTGTTAGATTTTAAAGATGCTAAGAGTGTAAGTTGAGTTCTAGTTGTATATGATTGATATAGTTAGGATTTGACTTATACTCTAAGTTAGATTCCCTTCTAAATACCTTAATAAAATACTACCTTATTTATACCTAACCTCCCCCTCTTCTCCTTCTAGTATATATATATATATATAAGAACAACTCCAAACCTTCAATCAAAAACACATTATAAAAAATTGAATTATTTCAAAGATTTTAAGTTTCATAATTTTTGTAGTGATAATTACTAAAATAAATTACCCCTTCATAAAAAATTCAAAGAGTAAATATCTATTCTTAATATAATTTAAAAAAAAAAATATTAAAAACCTTTAATTCAAATAATTATTACTCATTTTCTATATCTAATCTACTCAATATGTGAATATATAAATGACTCTACTCAGATAATTATATCTACTATACTCGTTCACCCATATTGTAACGACCCTCCTCGTCATGACAACAACTCCGAAAACAAGTGCAAATTTTTTTTTTGTTTGTTTAAAGTGTGTGCGTGCATGTAGAAGATACAACCCCCTTGACTCTACATCACCACTCGAACCAACAAGACGCAAGTAAGACGAACACAATCAAGAAGACCCGACATATCACAGTCACAACAAGAAATAAACGCCCCAGGACATAAGGCGTGCAACTAGCAGCTGTAAGCAGAAACAGACCCCAGGGGTTAGGTACCGTACTATCACAGAATGAAGGAATCCAACAGTAGAGTCGCAGTAGTGGAACTATGCCTTTAAACAGCCCGAGACTACTGATACGGCTCAGAGTGTGTCGCAAGAGTGGAACTGTGCCTTTAAACAGGCCAAGACTCTTGATACGGCACTGGATTCCTTCCACCAGATTTACACACAGACAAAAATACTAAGCTACAAGAGGTGTCTATATCCCACCTGACACGAACAGACTATGCAATACAATACCACCAAGTGTTGCAAAATCAGGGACAATCATGACCTCTACGGGAGATGCAAGTCAGGAGGACTCTAATAACGATCCACTCCTATTGAGACCCGAAGACATCAATCAGGATAAAATGCTCCATTAATTATTATTAATCTATGGAGACCTTATCATCAACGCTTCAATTTAACGAATAACAACCTAGCAGTCTTAGACATCATCCCGAAGAGTTCAATTAAACAATATTAACATTGCGACTCACCCCTCATCATTGACCTTGCAAATTAAAACGACCCTTATTATTGCAATCAACAAGTAATATCATGGCAATTAAACAAATATTAAAATTGCGAATCAACCTTCATCAATTCCCTGGCAATTAAAACAACATTATCATTGCAAATTAACAAGTAATATCATGGCAATTAACAAATATTAATTTTCAAACATCATCATTGCCCTGGCAAATTAAACAACCTTATTATTGCAAATTAACGAATAATACCATGGCAATAAAACAATTATTAATATTTCCATTTGAACAAGCATTACCATTGCCATTAAGCAAATATTAAAATTGTGGCTTTAACCAATATTAATATTACTATTTAACAATTATTATCATTGCATCCAATTTAAACAATATAACATTGTCAACATCAAGTGTACTTCTTCCAAATTAACAATATTAATCTAATCATGGCGAATAATTCGGTGGAGGGTAATTGTGTGGAATTGGTGCAAGGTCAACTCTAAATATACCTTTTCATTAAATGACCATGTCGATCCGCTAACTAACTCCCAAATACAATAATAAAGACATCCATACCCTAAATGAGAAACAATTAAAGAAATAAACCCCCTTTTTTTTTAAAATGAATAATTAACGAATAAAGACCGACTCAATGACAAAGGGAGAACCAATCTTACTTTACATAATCAAAGGCATAGCCCGTCTAATCCACCATCATTATTATATTGCATTTTAAACCCTAATAACATTAAATAAATCAATGTTATCCCGGCAACTCAAGCATCAGCAGTATTGCATTTAAAACCTATGCAACATCATTATATTGCGTTAAAACAATAATAGCATTAATTCAAACCAAGTTAATTGGCTTCTTACACGCCATCTTGATATTACATTTTAAAAAAATAATAGCATTAAATCAACAGGTTAACCTGGCTGCTTACACCTCATCATGATATTGCGTTTTTAACAATAATAGCATAAAATAAAACGAGGTTATCATGGCCACTTAATGCATCATTAGTATTGCCTTTTAAACCTACACATCATCATTATATTGCATTAAAATAATAATGACATTAATTCAAACAAAGTTAACATGGTTGCTTACGCGTCATCTTGATATTGCGTATTAAATAATAATAGCATTAAATAAAATGAGGTTATCATTAAACTCATAAATTAACACTTAGAATCTAGGGTTCTCAGGATCCTCGGACAGCGCGCAGGTCAGAGCTGCATAAGGGAGGGGAAACGCGTGTGCCACCGTCTGCTACAGGCGTGTTTTTCAAGGGGACGAGTTCTGTCATAGTGATATGCTCTATTCTCAGCAGTTAATCAAATGTCAGACCCACCTATGGTGTTCAAGAAACCTCCCTACCTGGGCTGGTGATTATTACAGAATCCAGATCTACTTTAATGGTTAAATTTTAAACTTTAATGGCATCTGTGTTTTTACGTTGAATTCTTTATGCCAGGCTGTAACATTATCAAATGACCTGAAAATTCACAGAAGAGATATCGCGCTGAGGACATCCATAACCATAATGATATCAGGGTACCAAATGCCAACGTGGATATAGGCATTAAGAGTTAACTTTTATTTTATTTTATTGTGTTAAGTTTTAATAGTGCAGTTGCTATATTTCCAAGGCGTTACTAACACATTTTGTATTTTCCCATTCTCAGACATTCAGCCCGATCATTTACCTAAAAATAAGATCTGTTTGATTGAAGTTTAACCTATTCCAACAAATAACAATACACCAAAATGATTTATCAAATATTAATCACTCACCTCATATCAAATATAAACACTTAACATTTTTATTTAAATAAGAAATATATATATCCACCAGCTTTCTCATTGTTTGATTTAATGATAGTTTGACCGGGTTCTTATAAAATTATGCCATCATTAAATTCCTACCATAGAGTTTCGAGAGCCTTTGAACGCTAGCATAGTAAAACCTAACCTGTTTCTTTCATGCACGGAGACAATTTGTTATCTTCAGTTTAGGCTTTCAGATTTGAGGACTAATTGCGAGAGTAGAAAAGATTGTACTAAGATGGAATTAGGTGTACTGTATTTTAAACCACAGTTTTTAACTAGAATGGAGGCTTGCGAGAGGTATGAGAAATTACAGGTAAGGAGGAAATAAAAAATACTCCAAACAATGCAAGAAGTTATCAATGTGCTGAGGACGGGGACTCATTAGGGGTATTGAAGAATGCAGAGATCGTAGGATTGGATTTTGATAAATGTCTAGTAGGCTTGGCTATGGCTTCTAAAGAGGTGAACAGGACAAGGGTGAATATGAGTAGTGCACCGGATTCGAGATTACCAAATGAAACAAATGCTATAATCCCTTCCCTATCATATATTAACAATCCATCACAGATTATCGATCCATCAAATTATTGCTCATTCAAAATTCATAACACAGGCCGATTCGGTATTAGGTTAAGGTTCAAAACCATTTTACGAAGGGAAAGGCAAGGGATGAAATAGCCTCAACGAGGTTCGCCATTTTCCCTAACAAGAACTAATAAAAATTTATATAAAAAGGAAAACAACGGTAAATGCTTTATTTACAAGGTAGGTAGTAGCCGTAAAGGTTTCATAGTCACGCCATTAACTAATAAGCTACAGCTCACGCA